>VDFB02009965.1:0-124450 GCA_007258455.2 Sequoia sempervirens
TATTACAATACTCATCCAACTTGAGGAGGTAGTTCAATAATAGTTACAAATACAATTACATTGTTCACCTCTTATACATTTGAGGGATGTTTTCAAATACAAGTTTACAATATACAATGATGAAAGTATAGAAGAAATCCATGTGCAAGCTCTCCATCCATGAAGCTCTCAATGCCATGATCACAAACTGGGGACCCAACGGAGTAAGGTGCATGTTCCACCCAACCATGTGGTACCCGTACGTCCACCCCCCGTGCTATGAGATAGTAATAAGGTTACCTAGACCTAATTCTACTAACCCTAGACACTAGTACAACAATCTATTGGTTACATTGCTTCCAGATTTTTTTGACAATTGATTTGACTTACAAACACAAGGTTCACTATTATTCTAGGTGGAGTGTCATCACAACGATGCAAAGGTTACCCTGGTGTTTCTTCCTAGGTCCCGACCCCCAATCCTTGGGTTACCCTGGTAACCTCTTACGAAACTCGGCCCCTATTGCATACTGTTGCGGAATCGAATGCCTTTTGAAGAAACAAGAAATTGATTTTGCCATTCCAGGCCTTCTCATCTTATACTCATGACTATGGTAGCTCAAGAGTCATAAGTGAGGCATAAGAATCTTGTTAAATGTTTTAAATCTATCTACTGTGTTCTTTAGTTTTCACTGACTTACAAACTATTTGTAAGTTACCCTGACACCACTTTGTGTGTCGGCCCTTACAAATAGCCACTCCCCTAAACATAACAAGGGTTTCTAGGTTTACTATCTAGGGTAGACAAGTGCACAATACAACATATAATGCCAAATAAACCACAATAAATGTCACGGTTCCATTCACAAATAACTAGTGCACTACCTGATCAACGTCTCGACCCCTAAGACCGAGTGTCCGGTGTTGTAGAATGGCCACGGGCTCCAAAGCCAATTGCCTGGCCTCTACCTGTAACGCATTCCAATCAAGTACATGAGATATGTCGGGATGATATGGTCTAAGTACTGATACATGAAAAACATCATGAATACGAGACAAACTGGGTGGTAAGGCGAGTCGATATGCCACGGGACCAATTCTTTCTAAAATCTTGAATGGTCCTACAAAATGAGGTGCAAGCTTAGAGCCTTTTCTGTAACGGATCAGACTCTTTCGCGGTTGAACTCGAAGAAACACTCTATCACCAACAGCGAACTGTCGATCAATCCTATGCGCATCGGCATATTTCTTTTGCCTATCCTGAGCTGTTATCAAATGCTCTCTAATACGGTCAACCTGTTGCTCCATGTCTCCAAGCATCTCAGGTCCAAGTAACACTCTATCCTCAAGTTGATCCCAACTCAGTGGAGTTCGACAAGGACGACCGTATAATGCCTGAAATGGTGGCATACCTATGGAACTCTGATATCCGTTATTGTAAGCGAATTCTACTAAGAACAAGTAATCCTCCCAATGTGATTGTTGGTCCATTACGTACATCCTAAGCATATCCTCTAATATTTGGTTAACTCTTTCAGTTTGTCCATCAGTTTGAGGATGATATGTTGAACTAAAATTCAATTGTGTACCTAAAGCATGTTGTAATGAAGTCCATAAGGCAGAAGTAAATACAGGATCTCTATCCGATATGATCCTACGAGGAATTCCATGTAATCTAACGACCTAAAGCATGTTGTAATGAAGTCCATAAGGCAGAAGTAAATACAGGATCTCTATCCGATATGATCCTACGAGGAATTCCATGTAATCTAACGATGTCCTCCATGAATATCCTAGCTACGAATGAAGCATTGTATTATGAATGTACAGGTGAAAAGTGAGCTACTTTAGTCAATCGGTCAACAGTTACCATAATGGCATCATGTCGACGTGATGACGTAGGTAACCCAATAATAAAATCAATGGATATAATATCCCATTTCCATTCGGGAATGAGATGTGGCTGCAATAATCCAGCAGGATGATGATGCTCAACTTTAACTCGCTGGCATTCAAGACATCTAGATACGTAATCAGCAATATCACGTTTCATACCAGGCCAGTAATACAATTTCCTAAGATCGGCATGCATTTTCTTGACACATGGATGAGCTGAATACGGAGCTCTATGAGCTTCAGTCATGATTAATGTTCGAAGATTCTCTACATGTGGTACATAGATGCGACCTAAATGTCGTAATATACCATCCGATTCTAGGACATAACCTGCAAATCGACCTTCTAAAGGTTTACCCGATTCTATCTCTGACTTCACTTCCTAATATAATCTATCTTTAGGAAGTGCAGCTACTATTTGACCTCTCAAATCTACTTCAAGAGTAGTAGCAAAGATCTCATGTCGATGTCGGCTAAGAGCGTCAGCCACTACGTTCTCTTTGCCTTGAACATATTTTACTTCAAAATCGTACTCACACAAGAACTCCATCCACCGTCTTTGCCTAGCGTTCAAGTTAGGTTGCGTAAAGATATATTGCAAACTACGGTGATCAGTATGAAGTTCAAAGCGATGACCTAATAAGAAATGCCTCCAACGAACTAAAGCATGCACAACTGTAGCTAATTCTAGGTCATGAGTAGGATAGTTTAATTTGTGGTCCTTGAGTTTACGAGATTCATAAGCAACCACACGCCCATCTTGCATCAAAACTGCTCCCAAACCCTCTAAGGATGCATCAGCACAAACTACGAAATCCTTAGTAGGATCAGGAACAATAAGTATAGGCGCATTAGTTAAATTTTCTTTAAGTGTTTGAAAAGCCAACTGACACAACTCTGTCCAAACAAACTTCTTCCCTTTCCTCTGAAGAGAAGTAATAGGATGACCTATTCTAGAAAATCCCTCTACAAAACGTCTATAATAGCCAGCTAGACCCATGAAACTATGAACTTCACCTACATTAGTAGGTGCGGGCCAATCTACAATGGATTGGATCTTTGAAGGATCCACAGCAATACCTTTTCCAAATATCACATGTCCGAGGTATTTTATTTCAGATTGAAAGAAGTCACACTTCTTCAGGTTTGCATACAATTGATTTTCTCTTAAACATTGCAATACCTGTCTCAAGTGTTCTTCATGTTCCTTCATGTTCCTCGAATAGACTAAAATGTCATCGAGAAATACCAGGACAAAGCGATCAAGGTATGTATGAAATACACCATTCATTAAACTCATGAATATTGAAGGTGCGCTCGTTAACCCAAATGGTACCACTGTAAATTTGTAGTGCCCATAACAAGTTCGAAAAGCAGTTTTATGAATGTCTGCTTCAACTATACGTAATTGATGATAACCAGACTTCAAATTGATTTTAGAGAACACATTAGCTCCCTTAATTTGATAAAAAAGATCATCGATTCTAGGCAAAGGATAACGATTCTTAAACGTAACCTTGTTCAATTGACGATAGTCAATACACAGCCTAAGAGATCCGTCCTTCTTCTTTACGAAGATGACAGGTGCTCCCCAAGGGGAAACATTTGGATGAATAAAACCCTTTTCTAAAATTTTCTCTAACTAAATACGAAGTTCCTCTAACTCCCGAGTCGTCATTCTATAAGGAGCTCTAGATATAGGCTCAGCTCTAGGAACTAGGTCAACTCTAAAGTCGATATCCCTTTTCGGTGGCATTCCAGGAATGTCATCGGGAAACACATCCGCAAATTCCCTAAGAATAGGATGATCATCAAGAGATACCTCTTGACTCTCACCCTCATCTAAATCAAACTGTTGTTGCAAACAGTTGACATCCCTGACGAAGACATCTCTTTAATTGCATAGCAGATATCATCCGCAAAGAGATAGGTCTTTGAATACCTACGATTTCCACTTTTGCACCTAAATCATTAATGCAACTAACTATCTTAAATCGACAGTCAATTACAGCATGATAAGATGCTAACCAATCCATACCTAACACTATATCGTACGATCCTAAGGGTGTAACATATAAATCTACTAAGGTAGTTAAAGTACCAATTTTAAGTTCACAATTATGTACTAAGTTATCTACTGCTACTTTCACCCCTGAGGCGAATTCAACCTGCCATTTACCACCTTGCTTTACCGCCACAAGACCACAACGGTCAACAATGGTCGGTGAAATAAAGGAGTCAGTGGCTCCAGAATCAAAAAGTATAGAAACACTAACACCATTTAACTTACCTGAAGTTTCGACCACCGTATTTTGGTGATCAGCTTGGCGGTCATTAACCGCTGCATATATTGTATGTGCTCGCCCTGCATCACCCACTGTAGGCTCTGAAACTATAGGTCGAGGCCCATAACCAATAGAACCTCTCATCGGACACTGCCTAGCTATGTGCCCATGCTGCCCACAAGAATAACAACCTATGCCTGTGCCTCTACCAAATCCTCTGCCACCTGAAGGTGCATTGGACTGCTGATAACTACCCCTACTGACGGTAGACTGAGCACTCTGCGCAGGCTGATCCTGCCTATTGTGCTTGTTGCGCCACCAGTTGCGACCCTTTCCTGATTGAGGACTGTTTTGTTGTTGTGGTTGAGGGTTATTGTTCTTTTGAGGTGTTCTTTGCTGTTGCCCACCCTTTGTGGGTGTCTGTTGGTTCTTAGAAGAACCACCTGTCTATGCCTGTCCACCCCGTGGACTAAATCCTGTTGCAGGAGCACTCCCAATCTGCACTCCTGTGTGCCCACCTAAAGCCATGATAAGGTTCTCCTCTACTATGCGAGCCTTCTCCACTGCGACTTCCATAGTCTTTGGCTCAAAGACTCGAACACCACCACTGATGCGGGCATTTAAGCCCCTGATCAAATGCTGTACTAGCATAGGCTCATCATCACCAATACCAGCATACTGCTTGAGTTCATAGAACCTACGTTCATATTGCTCTACAGAAAGAGCCAACTAACGTAGATCATGGAACTCGTCAGCCCTACGCTGCCTCCAGTGTTCCGACAGGAACCGTGCTCTAAACCTCTTGAGAAACATCTCCCAAGACACAGAACCAATATCAATATGGAGCTTCTGCTCCTCTAGGCGCCACCATGTAGAGGCGAATCCTCTCAGGTGCATAATAGCGCATCTGGCATGAGTATTGCTACCGTAAGGGTGCATGGCAAAGCATCTACCCAAATCCAGTAGCCAGGTCTCTGCCTCTAATCATCCACCTAAACCATCAAAGGTAGGGGGGCGTGCTCTTAGTAAATCCCTCATGTGACCAGCAATAATAGAATCCTGATGTGTTGTGTCCTCTACTCTCCTAGGGGATCTATCCCTCTCTCTCACAACCTCCTACTCATCTACCTGCCTAGGTCCAAGACGAGCTAGGACCTCCTCTAGAAGTGGACGTATATGAGAACCCTCTACTGCTGACTGTTCGGGATTCTGTCCCTCATTCCTCTGACCCATCTATTCTGCCTGATCGCTATGGTGAGGGCTAGGAGGGGGAGTAACCTGAGGGATTGGCCCTCGGCCTCCACCTCGACCTCTACCACGACCTCTTCCTCCTCGCCTAGGAATGTTCCTACACATAACAATTACGAGTCTTAGATACTATTCAACCAAGGTTATCAGTTGCGACACTACGTACTAGGTCAACCTAATGGGCTCTAGATTACCCAGAGCGTCCAGTGTTTGTAACCTGGCTCTGATACCAATCTGTAATGCCCCGTCTTAATAACCTAAGAATGTTGCAAAAGTGTTATAAAAGTGTAATAATTTTTTTTTTTAAATTTAATTCTAAGTTATTTAATTGCATACATTCTTAGGCTAAGCAACGTTACAATACTTTGAGTTTTCCATAAGCGACTTAAGTATTTCGCATTGCACATATTAAATCCTAACATAAAATAAACATTGCATAATAATAAATTTTCCATTCAAGATATAATAAAGTACAAACATGTTTTCCATACATTGCATTGATATAATGTTACAATACTCATCCAACTTGATGAGGTAGTTCAATAATAGTTACAAATACAATTACATTGTTCACCTCTTATACATTTGAGGGATGTTTTCAAATACAAGTTTACAATATACAATGATGAAATTATAGAAGAAATCCATGTGTGAGCTCTCCATCCATGAAGCTCTCAATGCCATGATCACAAACTGGGGACCCAACGGAGTAAGGTGCACGTTCCACCCAACCATGTGGTACCCGTAGGTCCAACCCCCATGCTAGGAGATAGTAATAAGGTTACCTAGACCTAATTCTACTAACCCTAGACACTAGTACAACAATCTATTGGTTACATTGCTTCCATATTTTTTTGACAATTGATTTGAATTACAAACACAAGGTTCACTGTTATTCTAGGTGGAGTGTCATCACAATGATGCAAAGGTTACCCTGGTGTTTCTTCCTAGGTCCCGGCCCCCAATCCTTGGGTTACCCTGGTAACCTCTTACGAAACCCGACCCCTATTGCATACTGTTGCAGAATCGAATGCCTTTTGAAGAAACAAGACATCGATTTTGCCATTCCAGGCCTTCTCATCTTATACTCATGACTATGGTAGCTCAAGAGTCATAAGTGAGGCATAAGCATCTTGTTAAATGTTTTAAATCTATCTACTGTGTTCTTTAGTTTTCACTAACTTACAAACTATTTGTAAGTTACCCTGACACCACTTTGTGTGTCGGCCCTTACAAATAGCCACTCCCCTAAACATAACAAGGGTTTCTAGGTTTACTATCTAGGGTAGACAAGTGCACAATACAACATATAATGCCAAATAAACCACAATAAATGTCATGGTTCCATTCACAAATAACTAGTGCACTACCCTAGTTGTTCTTACATATGATACCACGGTAAAGTTTTATTTCTCAAGAAATACCCACATCTGGAAGACTTAATAGCTCATAAAAGAAAATCCCCATTTGCCCAACACCAATAAAAGCAAATACAAGTCTATCTTTTGGATATACTAAATCCATTGAACAATAAAGAGAGAATGAATAAAACAATTCAACTAAAAATTAAATTTATTCTCCCATTTAAATTAAAAATAAACTTCTACTTTATTCAATAACATATCCCTACAAATAGTTGTGATATTTATAATTTCAAAAATATTTAATTGATTTAATTACAAAATATCATTCTTAAAATCAACACTAATATGCATATTTTTATTCTTTTAAATTAAATTTATAATAACAAACTAACCTTTTAAAATATTCATATTAAAATAATTATTTTCAATTAAAGTACAAATATTTAATATATATAACATTATAATATTATATATAATATATATAATATATATATTATATATATAAATAAATCAAATTAAAAATTTAAATTTCAAATTCATAGCATAGGTTTGAGTTAGGGTTTTGGCTGCTTTGCAGCCGACCCTAAAGGGCCGCGGTGGCGGCGGCGGCAGCCTGTGCGCTGCCTGTGAAGGCAGCGCAGGGCTACCTTCCTAGCCGCCGCTGCTCCTTATGGGGGGCTGTGGGGAGGCCCCTGCGCCTCCTCCACCGCCTCCTGTGTGGTTAATTCTATACAAAATAAATTTCATATGAATTTTTTTTAACATAAACAAAATTCTGCGGAATTCATTCCGCTCAACGGATTTCAATTCCGAAAATATTATAAAAATAAACGCCTGTACGGCGTACGAACTTTAAAGAAAAATTTCACATGTATTTTTTTTTTGTTTGCAATATCTTATATATATAACAGGTTTTGTAACAGTAAAACAATACTGTGATTGTAAAAATATTTCTCACAGGGAATATATTTTCTCTTTTATACAGAATAAATTGAGAAAATTTATTTCAAATTCATTTCCACAAATTCCCTAAATATATTTTAAACAGAAACTATATTTCAATGATTTTCTAAAAAAAAGTTCTTTCCTGTACTCATTGTAAATTTTCTACAGATCATCCAAATCTAACAAGATCCTCAAATATTTACAGGAAACACAACAATTTTTTTTTTTTTTATATTCATTAACTTTTAAAGAAGAGAAACAATCAAAACAGGAAAATACCTGAAATAAAATAACTGCCTGTAGAAGATTTCCCTTTTTGCCTTTAGTGTAGAATTCCCAAAAATCTTCCTCACAGAAAATCTTCAAATCCAAGAAAGCATAACCAACCACCAAGAATCCTCCAAAGGATCTTCCAATTCCAAAACCAACCAAAATAAAGCAGAGAGATAACAACTTCTAAGAAGATTTCAATTTTTATCACAGTAAGAGGATTTTTGCAAAACTACTGATAATTTCCCTGTGAGGAAATTCAACAACCTCTGTGATTTCCCGAGATCCACAATAACCTCCCGTAACAAATTTTTCAACAACCTCATAAAAGCACTGGCACACTTGTCGAGAAGTGGTTATGAGAAATATCTTCTCCACTTCTAAGCAATTTTGCTGATTCAAATTTTTGCATGCAATTTAATTAATTTATTTAAATTTAAATCTTAAAAATCAAATTTTCAAACCACATGCAATTTATTTTATTTTATTTTCTAATTTTCTAATTCTTTTAAATACAATATAATTTACACACTTAATAATTTAACTTAATTAATTAATTAATTTAATTAAAATAGTTTAATCTTTTTAAGACCAACTATTTAACCAAATAAGCTAACTAATATATTAAATTATCAAGTAAGTAAATTTCAATCATATTTAAATATTAATTAAATAACAATAATTAAAACACAATAGCTAACATTAAAATTAACCAATATTTACCTTTTCAAAATGATTTAACCAACAAAAAATACAATACAACCTATGACTCAAAACTAAAAACTGACAATGTACTAAGACCAAGGTTAAAGACTAGACTAGGATTAACCAGACTACTATCTCCCGATCAACATTTCAGTTGAGTCATTGACACGCTCAGACCTGATTACACAGGTGGAGTCAGTGTCATGTACCTGCAAATCCTGCAACCAAGCAAATAACGTGCATACATGTATATATATATATACATAAAGCATTAAACAGGCACACCGTGCGGAGAAAATCACAGATATCACAGGGCACTCGCAAGTGAGTGATGCGATTCCGTTCTCCACACAAATACACTCACAGCAAACTGACGAAATAAATGTTGTTAGTCCATCATAAGCATGTACATAGCAATAGTCATATGAAAGTAAACATCTAAACTAAATCATATCATATCTGAAAACAATAATCACCAAACAAGTAACATCATGTCATAGAATAATCCACCATCGCTCAAAACCAGCGATCACAATATCTAAACAAAACACCATAGGTCTAACAGTATGAAAGCATAGCAACAGAAAACATAAGCATAAACGGAGGGGTACTACAAAGGAAAGGAAACTTCATGGAAAATACTTGATGCACATCTTTTTATATTAAATCATTGTACTTACATTTTTAAATTTTAAACAAAGAATATTTCAATAATTATATTGAGTAAATGTTAAAGGGGTTCATTGATCTTTTCATAGAGTTAAATGATTTGAAATGAGCTTTTCAATGATAAATTTTATGGAGAGAGAAAATGTTCCAAAAAGGTAAGTCTTATGAATAGAGAAAATGTGCTAGGTGAGAAAATTAGATAGAAAAGAGGGTAGGTTTGAATTTGAGAAAAAATGTGGAAATAAAAATTATTAAATAGAGAAAATATGGTAGGTGAAAACATTAGATAGAAAAGAGGGTAAATTTGAATTTTAGAAAAATGTGGAAATACATATATTAAATAGAGAAAATGTGGTAGGTGAGAACATTAGATAGAAAAAATAGTAAGTTTGAATTTAAGTAAAAATGCGAAAATACATAATATTAAATAGAGAAGTCTGAATGTGAATGTGACATAAAAAGAGAGACATTTATGATACAATTGAAGAATCTTACATGACAATAAAGTGAATGTCCACCAATAATCTAGTCGAGCAAGGAAAGGAAACTTCATGGAAAATACTTGATGGGCATCTTTTTATATTAAATCATTATACTTACATTTTTAAGTTTTAAACAAAGAATATTTTAATAATTATATTGAGTAAATGTTAAAGGGGTTCATTGATATTTTCATAGAGTCAAATGATTTGAAATGAGCTTTTCAATGATAAATTTTATGGAGAGAGAAAATGTTCCAAACGGGTAAGTCTTATGAACAGAGAAAATGTGCTAGGTGAGAAAATTAGATAGAAAAGAGGGTAGGTTTGAATTTGAGAAAAAATGTGGAAATATAAATTATTAAATAGAGAAAATATGGTAGGTGAGAACATTAGATAGAAAAGAGGGTAAATTTAAATTTGAGAAAAATGTGGAAATACATAATATTAAATAGAGAAAATGTGGTAGGTGAGAACATTAGATAGAAAAAACAGTAAGTTTGAATTTGAGTAAAAATGTGGAAATACATAATATTAAATAGAGAAGTCTGAATGTGAATGTGACATAAAAAGAGAGACATTTATGATACAATTGAAGAATCTTACATGACAATAAAGTGAATGTCCACCAACAATCTAGTCGAGCAAGGAAAGGAAACTTCATGGAAAATACTTGATGGGCATCTTTTTATATTAAATCATTGTACTTACATTTTTAAATTTTAAACAAAGAATATTTCAATAATTATATTGAGTAAATGTTAAAGGGGTTCATTGATCTTTTCATAGAGTTAAATGATTTGAAATGAGCTTTTCAATGATAAATTTTATGGAGAGAGAAAATGTCCAAAAGGGTAAGTCTTATGAACAGAGAAAATGTGCTAGGTGAGAAAATTAGATAGAAAATAGGGTAGGTTTCAATTTGATA
This sequence comes from Sequoia sempervirens, assembly GCA_007258455.2. NCBI lineage: Eukaryota > Viridiplantae > Streptophyta > Pinopsida > Cupressales > Cupressaceae > Sequoia > Sequoia sempervirens. Next base: position 10,769 of record VDFB02009965.1, read on the forward strand.
AAAAATGTGGAAAATACAAATTATTAAATAGAGAAAATATGGTAGGTGAAAACATTAGATAGAAAACAGGGTAAATTTGAATTTGAGAAAAATGTGGAAATACATATATTAAATAGAGAAAATGTGGTAGGTGAGAACATTACATAGAAAAAATAGTAAGTTTGAATTTGAGTAAAAATGTGGAAATACATAATATTAAATAAAGAAGTCTGAATGTGAATGTCACATAAAAAGAGAGACATTTATGATACAATTGAAGAATCTTACATGACAATAAAGTGAATGTCCACCAGCAATCAAGTCAAGAAAGGAAAGGAAACTTCATGGAAAATACTTGATGGGCATCTTTTTATATTAAATCATTGTACTTACATTTTTAAGTTTTAAACAAAGAATATTTCAATAATTATATTGAGTAAAAATGTTAAAGGGGTTCATTGATAATTTCATAGAGTTAAATGATTTGAAATGAGTTTTTCAATGATAAATTTTATGGAGAGAGAAAATGTTCCAAAAGGGTAAGTCTTATGAACAGAGAAAATGTGCTAGGTGAGAAAATTAGATAGAAAAGAGGGTAGGTTTGAATTTGAGAAAAAGTGTGGAAATACAAATTATTAAATAGAGAAAATATGGTAGGTGAGAACATTAGATAGAAAAGAGGGTAAATTTGAATTTGAGAAAAATGTGGAAATACATAATATTAAATAGAGAAAATTTGGTAGGTGAGAACATTATATAGAAAAAACAGTAAGTTTGAATTTGAGTAAAAATGTGGAAATACATAATATTAAATAGAGAAGTTTGAATGTGAATGTGACATAAAAAGAGAGACATTTATGATAGAATTGAAAAATCTTACATGACAATAATGTCAGTGTCCGCCAAACAATCTAGTCAAGCAAGGAAAGGAAACTTCATGGAAAATACTTGATGGGCATCTTTTTATATTAAGTCATTGTACTTACATTTTTAAGTTTTAAACAAAGAATATTTCAATAATTATATTGAGTAAATGTTAAGGGGGTTCATTGATATTTTCATAGAGTTAAATGATTTGAAATGAGCTTTTCAATGATAAAATTTATGGAGAGAGAAAATATTCCAAAAGGGTAAGTCTTATGAATAGAGAAAATATGCTAGGTGAGAAAATTAGATAGAAAATAGGGTAGGTTTGAATTTGAGAAAAATGTGGAAATACAAAATATTAAATAGAGAAAATATGGTAGGTGAGAACATTAGATAGAAAAGAGGGTAAATTTGAATTTGAGAAAAATGTGGAAATACATAATATTAAATAGAGAAAATGTGGTAGGTGAGAACATTAGATAGAAAAAACAGTAAGTTTGAATTTGAGTAAAAATGTGGAAATACATAATATTAAATAGAGAAGTTTGAATGTGAATGTGACATAAAAAGAGAGACATTTATGATACAATTGAAGAATCTTACATGACAATAAAGTGAATGTCCACCAATAATCTAGTCGAGCAAGGAAAGGAAACTTCATGGAAAATACTTGATGGGCATCCTTTTATATTAAATTATTGTACTTACATTTTTAAGTTTTAAACAAAGAATATTTCAATATTATATTGAGTAAATTTTAAAGGGGTTCATTGATATTTTCATAGAGTTAAATGATATGAAATGAGCTTTTCAATGATCAATTTTATTTAGAGAGAAAATATTCCAAAAGGGAAAGTCTTATGAACAGAGAAAATGTGCTAGGTGAGAAAATTAGATAGAAAAGAAGGTAGGTTTGAATTTGAGAAAAAATGTGGAAATACAAATTATTAATTAGAGAAAATATGGTAGGAGAGAACATTAGATAGAAAAGAGGGTAAATTTGAATTTGAGAAAAATGTGGAAATACATATATTAAATAGAGAAAATGTGGTAGGTGAGAACATAAGATAGAAAAAATAGTAAGTTTGAATTTGAGTAAAAATGTGGAAATACATAATATTAAATAGAGAAGTCTGAATGTGAATGTGACATAAAAAGAGAGACATTTATGATACAATTGAAGAATCTTACATGACAATAAAGTGATTGTCCACCAACAATCTAGTCGAGCAAGGAAAGGAAACTTCATGGAAAATACTTGATGGGCATCTTTTTATATTAAATCATTGTACTTACATTTTTAAGTTTTAATCAAAGAATATTTCAATAATTAAATTGAGTAAATGTTAAAGAGGTTCATTGATCTTTTCATAGAGTTAAACGATTTGAAATGAGTTTTTCAATGATAAATTTTATGGAGAGAGAAAATGTTCCAAAAAGGTAAGTCTTATGAACAAAGAAAATGTGCTAGGTGAGAAAATTAGATAGAAAAGAGGGTAGGTTTGAATTTGAGAAAAAATGTGGAAATATAAAATATTAAATAGAGAAATTATGGTGGGTGAGAACATTAGATAGAAAAGAGGGTAAATTTGAATTTGAGAAAAATATGGAAATACATAATATTAAATAGAGAAAATCTGGTAGCTCAGAACATTAGATAGAAAAAACTATAAGTTTAAATTTGAGTAAAAATGTGGAAATAAATAATATTAAATAGAGAAGTTTGAATGTGAATGTGACATAAAAGAGAGACATTTATGATACAATTGAAGAATCTTACATGACAATAAAGTCAATGTCCACCAACAATCTAGTCAAGCAAGGAAAGGAAACTTCATGGAAAATACTTGATGGGCATCTTTTTATATTAAATCATTGTACTTACATTTTTAAGTTTAAAACAAAGAATATTTCAATAATTATATTGAGTAAAAATGTTAAAAGGGGTTCATTGATCTTTTCATAGAGTTAAATGATTTGAAATGAGCTTTTCAATGATAAATTTTATGGAGAGAGAAAATGTTCCAAAAGGGTAAGTCTTATGAACAAAGAAAATGTGCTAGGTGAGAAAATTAGATAGAAAAGAGGGTAGGTTTGAATTTGAGAAAAAATGTGGAAATACAAAATATTAAATAGAGAAAATATGGTAGGTGAGAACATTAGATAGAAAAGAGGGTAAATTTGAATTTGAGAAAAATGTGGAAATACACAATATTAAATAGAGAAAATGTGGTAGGTAAGAACATTAGATAGAAAAAACAATAAGTTTGAATTTGAGTAAAAATGTGGAAATACATAATATTAAATAGAGAAGTCTGAATGTGAATGTGACATAAAAAGAGAGACATTTATGATACAATTGAAGAATCTTACATGACAATAAAGTGAATGTCCACCAACAATCTAGTCGAGCAAGGAAAGGAAACTTCATGGAAAATACTTGATGGGCATCTTTTTATATTAAATCATTGTACTTACATTTTTAAATTTTAAACAAAGAATATTTCAATAATTATATTGAGTAAATGTTAAAGGGGTTCATTGATCTTTTCATAGAGTTAAACGATTTGAAATGAGCTTTTCAATGATAAATTTTATGGAGAGAGAAAATGTCCAAAAGGGTAAGTCTTATGAACAAAGAAAATGTGCTAGGTGAGAAAATTAGATAGAAAATAGGGTAGTTTTGAATTTGATAAAAAAATGTGGAAATACAACTTATTAAATAGAGAAAATATGGTAGGTGAAAACATTAAATAGAAAAGATGGTAAATTTGAATTTGAGAAAAATGTGGAAATACATATATTAAATAGAGAAAATGTGGTAGGTGAGAACATTAGATAGAAAAAATAGTAAGTTTGAATTTGAGTAAAAATGCGGAAATACATAATATTAAATAGAGAAGTCTGAATGTGAATGTGACATAAAAAGAGAGACATTTATGATACAATTGAAGAATCTTACATGACAATAAAGTGAATGTCCACCAGCAATCTAGTCAAGCAAGGAAAGGAAACTTCATGGAAAATACTTGAATGGCATCTTTTTATATTAAATCATTCTACTTACATTTTTAAGTTTTAAACAAAGAATATTTCAATAATTATATTGAGTAAAAATGTTAAAGGAGTTCATTGATATTTTCATAGAGTTAAATGATTTGAAATGAGTTTTTCAATGATAAATTTTATGGAGAGAGAAAATGTTCCAAAAGGGTAAGTCTTATGAACAGAGAAAATGTGCTAGGTGAGAAAATTAGATAGAAAAGAGGGTAGGTTTGAATTTGAGAAAAAATGTGGAAATATAAAATATTATATAGAGAAAATATGGTAGGTGAGAACATTAGATAGAAAAGAGGGTAAATTTGAATTTGAGAAAATGTGGAAATACATAATATTAAATAGAGAAAATGTGGTAGGTGAGAACATTAGATAGAAAAAATAGTAAGTTTGAATTTGAGTAAAAATGTGGAAATACATAATATTAAATAGAGAAGTTTGAATGTGAATGTGACATAAAAAGAGAGACATTTATTATACAATTGAAGAATCTTACATGACAATAAAGTCAATGTCCACCAACAATCTAGTCAAGCAAGGAAAGAAAACTTCATGGAAAATACTTGATGGGCATCTTTTCATATTATGTCATTGTACTTACATTTTTAAGTTTTAAACAAAGAATATTTCAATAATTATATTGAGTAAATGCTAAAGGGGTTCATTGATCTTTTCATAGAGTTAAATGATTTGAAATGAGCTTTTCAATGATCAATTTTATGGAGAGAGAAAATGTTCCAAAAGGGTAAGTCTTATGAACAGAGAAAATGTGCTAGGTGAGAAAATTAGATAGAAAATAGGGTAGGTTTGAATTTGAGAAAAATGTGGAAATACAAAATTTTAAATAGAGAAAATATGGTAGGTGAGAACATTAGATAGAAAAGAGGGTAAATTTGAATTTGAGAAAAATGTGGAAATACATAATATTAAATAGAGAAAATATGGTAGGTGAGAACATTAGATAGAAAAAATAGTATGTTTGAATTTGAGTAAAAATGTGGAAATACATAATATTAAATAGAGAAGTCTGAATGTGAATGTGACATAAAAAGTGAGACATTTATGATACAATTGAAGAATCTTACATGACAATAAAGTGAATGTCCACCAATAATCTAGTCGAGCAAGGAAAGGAAACTTCATGGAAAATACTTAATGGGCATCTTTTTATATTAAATCATTGTACTTACATTTTTAAGTTTTAAACAAAGAATATTTCAATAATTATATTAAGTAAATGTTAAAGGAATTCATTGATATTTTTATAGAGTCAAATGATTTGAAATGAGCTTTTCAATGATAAATTTTATGGAGAGAGAAAATGTTCCAAAAGGGTAAGTCTTATGAACAGAGAAAATGTGCTAGGTGAGAAAATTAGATAGAAAAGAGGGTAGGTTTGAATTTGAGAAAAAATGTGGAAATACAAATTATTAAATAGAGAAAATATGGTAGGTGAGAACATTAGATAGAAAAGAGGGTAAATTTAAATTTGAGAAAAATGTGGAAATACATAATATTAAATAGAGAAAATGTGGTAGGTGAGAACATTAGATAGAAAAAATAGTAAGTTTGAATTTGAGTAAAAATGTGGAAATACATAATATTAAATAGAGAATTCTGAATGTGAATGTGACATAAAAAGAGAGACATTTATGATACAATTGAAGAATCTTACATGACAATAAAGTGAATGTCCACCAACAATCTAGTCGAGCAAGGAAAGGAAACTTCATGGAAAATACTTGATGGGCATCTTTTTATATTAATCACTGTACTTACATTTTTAAGTTTTAAACAAAGAATATTTCAATAATTATATTGAGTAAATGTTAAAGGGGTTCATTGATCTTTTCATAGAGTTAAACGATTTGAAATGAGTTTTTCAATGATAAATTTTATGGAGAGAGAAAATGTTCCAAAAGGGTAAGTCTTATGAACAGAGAGAATGTGCTAGGTGAGAAAATTTGATAAAAAAGAGGGTAGGTTTGAATTTGAGAAAAAATGTGGAAATACAAAATATTAAATAGAGAAAATATGGTAGGTGAGAACATTAGATAGAAAAGAGGGTAAATTTCAATTTGAGAAAAATGTGGAAATACATAATATTAAATAGAGAAAATTTGGTAGGTGAGAACATTAGATAGAAAAAACAGTAAGTTTGAATTTGAGTAAAAATGTGGAAATACATAATATTAAATAGAGAAGTTTGAATATGAATGTCACATAAAAAGAGAGACATTTATGATACAATTGAAGAATCTTACATGAAAATAAAGTCAATGTCCACCAACAATCTAGTCAAGCAAGAAAACGAAACTTCATGGAAAATACTTGATGGGCATCTTTTCATATTAAATCATTGTACTTACATTTTTAAGTTTTAAACAAAGAATATTTCAATAATTATATTGAGTAAATGTTAAAGGGGTTTATTGATATTTTCATAGAGTTAAATGATTTGAAATGAGCTTTTCAATGATAAATTTTATGGAGAGATAAAATGTTCCAAAAGGGTAAGTCTTATGAACAGAGAAAATGTGCTAGGTGAGAAAATTAGATAGAAAAGAGGGTAGTTTTGAATTTGAGAAAAAATGTGGAAATACAAAATATTAAATAGAGAAAATATGGTAGGTGAGAACATTAGATATAAAAGAGGGTAAATTTGAATTTGAGAAAAGTGTGGAAATACATAATATTAAATAGAGAAAATGTGGTAGGTGAGAACATTAGATAGAAAAAATAGTAAGTTTGAATTTGAGTAAAAATGTGGAAATACATAATATTAAATAGAGAAGTCTGAATGTGAATGTGACATAAAAAGAGAGACATTTATGATACAATTGAAGAGTTTTACATGACAATAAAGTGAATGTCCACCAATAATCTAGTCGAGCAAGGAAAGGAAACTTCATGGAAAATACTTGATGGGCATCTTTTTATATTAAATCACTGTACTTACATTTTTATGTTTTAAACAAAGAATATTTCAATAATTATATTGAGTAAATGTTAAAGGGGTTTATTGATATTTTCATAGAGTTAAATGATTTGAAATGAGGTTTTCAATGATAAATTTTATGCAGAGAGAAAATGTTCCAAAAGGGTAAGTCTTATGAACAGAGAAAATGTGCTAGGTGAGAAAATTAGATAGAAAAGAGGGTAGGTTTGAATTTGAGAAAAAATGTGGAAATATAAATTATTAAATAGAGAAAATATGGTAGGTGAGAACATTAGATAGAAAAGAGGGTAAATTTAAATTTGAGAAAAATGTGGAAATACATATATTAAATAGAGAAAATGTGGTAGGTGAGAACATTAGATAGAAAAAATAGTAAGTTTGAATTTGAGTAAAAATGTGGAAATACATAATATTAAATAGAGAAGTCTGAATGTGAATGTGACATAAAAAGAGAGACATTTATGATACAATTATAGAATCTTACATGACAATAAAGTGAATGTCCACCAACAATCTAGTCGAGCAAGGAAAGGAAACTTCATGGAAAATACTTGATGGGCATCTTTTTATATTAAATCATTGTACTTACAGTTTTAAGTTTTAAACAAAGAATATTTCAATAATTATATTGAGTAAATGTTAAAGGGGTTCATTGATCTTTTCATAGAGTTAAATGAATTGAAATGAGTTTTTCAATGATAAATTTTATGGAGAGAGAAAATGTTCCAAAAGGGTAAGTCTTATGAACAGAGAAAATGTGCTAGGTGAGAAAATTAGATAGAAAAGAGGGTAGGTTTGAATTTGAGAAAAAATGTGGAAATGCAAAATATTGAATAGAGAAAATATGGTAGGTGAGAACATTAGATAGAAAAGAGGGTAAATTTGAATTTGAGAAAAATGTGGAAATACATAATATTAAATAGAGAAAATGTGGTAGGTGAGAACATTAGATAGAAAAAATAGTAAGTTTGAATTTGAGTAAAAATGTGGAAATACATAATATTAAATAGAGAAGTTTGAATGTGAATGTGACATAAAAAGAGAGACATTTATGATACAATTGAAGAATCTTACATGACAATAAAGTCAATGTCCACCAACAATCTAGTCAAGCAAGGAAAGGAAACTTCATGGAAAATACTTGATGGGCATCTTTTTATATTAAATCATTGTACTTACATTTTTATGTTTTAAACAAAGAATATTTCAATAATTATATTGAGTAAATGTTAAAGGGGTTCATTGATATTTTCATAGAGTTAAATGATTTGAAATGAGTTTTTCAATGATAAATTTTATGGAGAGAGAAAATGTTCCAAAAGGGTAAGTCTTATGAAGAGAGAAAATGTGCTAGGTGAGAAAATTAGATAGAAAAGAGGGTAGGTTTGAATTTGAGAAAAAAATGTGGAAATACAAATTATTAAATAGAGAAAATATGGTAGGTGAGAACATTAGAGAGAAAAGAGGGTAAATTTGAATTTGAGAAAAATTTCGAAATACATAATATTAAATAGAGAAAGTGTGGTAGGTGAGAACATTAGATAGAAAAAACAGTAAGTTTGAATTTGAGTAAAAATGTGGAAATACATAATATTAAATAGAGAAGTCTGAATGTGAATGTGACATAAAAAGAGAGACATTTATGATACAATTGAAGAATCTTACATGACAATAAAGTGAATTTCCACCAACAATCTAGTCGAGCAAGGAACAAAAACTTCATGGAAAATACTTGATGGGCATCTTTTTATATTAAATCATTGTACTTACATTTTTTAAGTTTTAAACAAAGAATATTTCAATAATTATATTGAGTAAATGTGAAAGCGGTTCATTGATCTTTTCATAGAGTTAAATGATTTGAAATGGGCTTTTCAATGATAAATTTTATGGAGAGAGAAAATGTTCCAAAAGGGTAAGTCTTATGAACAGAGAAAATGTGCTAGGTGAGAAAATTAGATAGAAAAGAGGGTAAGTTTGAATTTGAGAAAAAATGTGGAAATACAAAATATTAAATAGAGAAAATATGGTAGGTGAAAGCATTATAGAAAAGAGGGTAAATTTGAATTTGAGAAAAATGTGGAAATACATATATTAAATAGAGAAAATGTGGTAGGTGAGAACATTAGATAGAAAAACAGTAAGTTTGAATTTGAGTAAAAATGTGGAAATACATAATATTAAATAGAGAAGTCTGAATGTGAACATGACATAAAAAGAGAGACATTTATGATACAATTGAAGAATCTTACATGACAATAAAGTGAATGTCCACCAACAATCTAGTTGAGCAAGGAAAGGAAACTTCATGGAAAATACTTGATGGGCATCTTTTTATATTAAATCATTGTACTTTCACTTTTTACATGGAAGTTCCCTATTTTAACATGCCCTCCCTATTTGAACATGCCCAGACTAATTTTCACAATCCACGATGTGCAACATATTAGAGGCGTGCAAGATGATGGAATCAATCTTCGCCCTCATTTTTTTACTGTTATAATTTTTTTGCAAGCAAGCTTTAGGGCCAGGCACTCTACCATTGATCACTACGTCACCCTTAGACACTTGATTGAGAAATTTCGGGATTGTCGAGGTGAGGAAGCTTATTGCTATTTTGTAGACTTTAAGAAAGATTTTGACACAATGCCTAAGGAGAAACTATATAATAGGATGGAAAAATTAGGCATTCCAAATGTGTATAGATTAGATATTCACAGGTTGTATGAGAAGGTTAGTGCTAAAATCAGAACAAGTGATGGTGTGCTAGAATGTTTTGGCAGCGACATTGGAGTTAAGCAGGGTTGCCCTTTATCTCTCACGCTTTTTGGGCTATACATTGATAAGTTGGAAGCTTGGTTAAGCAAGGCAGGTGGGGATGGTATTCAATTTGCAAGTTACGTAGTAAAATTACTTCTATATGTTGATGATCTTATTTTAATTTCAAAAACAACTCATGGGTTAAGAGAACATTTGAAAGCTCTAGAACACTTTTGTCGGGAAGTTGGGATGCAAGTGAACACCACCAAGACCAAAATCATGGTTTTCTCATTGAATAGAAAAGATAAACAACATACCTTTGTTTTTGAAGGTAGCCCACTTGATATAGTGAAAGAGTACAAATATCTTGGGATTAACTTTCACTATAAGCTCAGTTGGGAGACTTGTAGAATGAAAAGGACATAGGGAGGTTGGAAAGCCTCTTACCTGCTTCAAAATAGATTTAGAAAATCCAAACTTTAGGATTGGAAAACCAAGAAAACCCTCTTTGGTTTACTTGGCACACCAGTTGTACTTTATGGGTGTGAAGTATGGAGAAGCAATATTTCAAAGTGCAATTGGAGACAAATAGAAAGAATCCAAAAACACTTAATAACAAGAAATCTCAAAGTTAAAGCCATAGTCCCATATGAAATTCTTTTAACTAAAGCGAGGGATTTTCTTTTGGAAGAATTGGTAATGACTCAGTTGATAAGTTATCTAAAGAAAGTTGAAAACATGGATAACCATTGGTGGCCCAAAATGGTTATGGAGGAGATGTTAGATCGTAGAAAGAAAACCTAGATGAAGTAGAACAACAAGTGGTTGAACAAGTGGGACATCAAATTACAAGAGTGTCCTAGCACCAATAGTGAAACAAAAAATTATGTGAGGGAAAAATTTAGGACTGCCATGTGGTAAAAACAAAGTGGGCGAAAAAAAGCATACTACATCAAAGAGTTTAACCCAACAAAGGATCATGGTGAAAACACCTATTTAGGGGCTACTATTAAAGGGAAAGCGAGGTTGTTATTTGCACAATTGAGGATGAGATCACACCATCTTAGGTGTGAGACTGATAGATGGAAGTTACCTAAGGAAACTTGGGAAGAAAGAACTTGCATAGTCTGCAACAAGGGAGTGGTGGAGATGGAATGGCATTCTGTCATGGAAGGCACAACTTATGAAGATATTTGTAATCAGTATGCAAATAGTTTGGGTGTGGACAATATGCAACAATTATTTGAGGATAAAATCAACCAGACGACCAACCTTCTAGTCAAAATTAATATCTGGAGATCTGACTTGGAAAAGAGCATGAAAACAAATTAAGTTGTTTGTCTCAGTCCCATAGACTATTTAGTCTCATGGATTTCATTAAAATATTTCATTTCATCCTTCGTCGTTTCTCAGGCAAAAACATCCACATTACAAATATTTAATGTCGACACGTGTGAGAACAACAAATCATCCCATCAACTTTATTTTATAAGGAAATCTTGTCTTGTTTAGTCTTGTCAAAATCTTGTAGGGTATATGCAGGATCATCATGGAAAAAATAGGCCCTTAAGTGGCAAAAAATTTAGAAAAATCAAAGTTAGGAAACTTGACATAAAAATTTGAATAAGTTATCTATATTATTTAAAAAATATGTAAGAATAGAATTTGTAGCAAATTAAATGTATTTTCTAAACTATTAGGTTTATTTAAAAAAAAAAATCTATTTGGTGAAAATTTGAAATTTCAATGTAGTGGTACTTAAATTTTAGGGGAAAAAATAAAGTAGGTGTCTGTCTAACCACTCTAACCATAATAAAATGATAATACTTTTTTATAAGATATTAGATATAAGTAGAGGACTCATGCCCTGATGTGATGCATATTTTTTTGTAATTTTTTCCAAGTAAATAATTAATTATGAATTTTTTATTACAATTTTTTTTTAAATATAAAAACTCGTATATCTCACCACCTTAACTTGGTCAAAACTTCATGAAATTCATTTTTTTTTTAATCCTATAGTATGCGAAGCATAGAATGTGACACATGTTTTGGATTCAAAAAATGTGATACTGTTTGAAAGTTATAGATGTTTTTCAATCAGCCTATCAATTTGGACTTTAGTCGTAATTTGAATTGAAAATGAATAATAATTACTTATTAAATTCAAAGTAAAGCATAATTTAAATCAATGGAAAGCTGAGAATCACCTTTAAAAACCATTTTCATTTCATCAATTTTGGGTAAAAAAAAGTCATCAGCCACATACCCATCATATTGCCACTTTTTGGCCAATCATGATCCTGCACATACCTGTAGCCGCTTGATTTTGATTTTATTGCTATTATTTTTTATTACTTAGTCTTCCAATTAATAATTTTTAATATTAAAAAAAAAATTGATAAGTTATTAGAGTTTTTTTAAGTTTTAATAAATTTATGTTTATATTAAATATTTTAATTCACATTAGTTATATTTAAAATTCAATGAAACAAATAATTTTTCATATTTTAAATTAATTTTAGAATTTATTGTTATAAAAGTCAATATTAAAAATAATAAATAAAATAAAGTCAATATTATCTATATCTAAAATTATGAATTGACATTTTATCTTTTTAATAGGTTTAATTTTATTTTTTTATTTTTTAAATTTAATTTTGCTTGCAATTTTTAATATTAAAATATTTGATTAGTTATAAGAGTTTTTTTTTTAAGTTTTAGTAAATTTATGTTTATATTAAATATTTTAATTAATATCAGTTATATTTAAAATATGAAAAATTAAATCATATAATTTATTGTTATAAAACTCAATATTAAAATAATAAATCAAACCAAATCAATATTATCTATATCTAAAATTATGAATTGACTTTTTATCTTTTTAATAGATTTAATTTAATTTTTTTGTTTTTTCATTTTTTAAATTTAGTTTTGCTTGCAATTTTTAATATAAAAATTAAAATTTTAGTTTTAACAATTTTAATATAGTTTATTTTTATTTTTACTATTTAATTTGAAGTATGCTCTTAATTTTTATAAATTTAATTTCTTTAACAATTTAATTATATTTACACTTAGTTTTGTAATAATCTTTTTATTCGTGAGTATTGATTTTATCTTTTTCAATTAATGTTCATATTGTTTGTAATATATTAATTATATTTTTAGGTATTATTTTATTACACTTTTAATTATACTGTTTAATTATTTATTAGCTCAATAAATTTATTATTTATTATTTTTTAACTAATTCGTTTTATCAATATTTTGATTTTAATATATTTTGACTTTTCACTTCATTTATTCTATATTTTAATTTTTTAATTTATATTTAACTTTGAAATTTATTTTATTTATTTATTGTTATGAAATTACAAATTATAATTAATATTTATTAGAATTAATTTAATTTATAATTATTTGTGTTATTAAAATTATTATTATTATTGAATAATTATATTTTGAATTTTTATTCTAATATATATAATAAATAAATTTTAAACTTAAAATCTAAATTAAATGTTATTGAGAGAGAGAGAGAGAGAGTAACTTTTGATTAGTTGCTTCATGCCAACAATCCAAGGATACCACATGCCCCTAGGGGGTTATTCTTAGGGTAGCATGTCATTTGATTAAGGATATGATAATTCACCTTTCAAACCTCATCAGTGTACCCATTGCACATTTAAGGAAGATAGAGATAAGATATAGAGAGAGGAAAAGGGAGAAAAATAGAAAGAAAGGAAGAGAGAGAGGGAGGGATGGATATAGAGACAAAGAGGGAGATACGAAAAGAGAGGATAGAGAAAAAAGATAAATAGAGAGATAGAGAGGGAGACAAAGAGATATATAAAGGGAGATAGAAAGAGAGATAGAGAGATAGAGGTAGAGGTAGAGGTAGAGATATAGAAGAATAAATAGGGAGAGAGAAAAATATAGAGATAGTAAGAGATAAAGAGCATGAGAGAGAGGAAAAGAGAGAACAAAAGAAACATAGATAGATATAAAGTAACATAGAGAGAGTAAGATAAAGAGAAATAGGAGACAAAGATATATAAAAGTAGAGAGATCAAGAGATAAAGAGAGAGAGAGGGGAGAGATAAATATGGACAAAAAAAGAGAGTACTGTAGAGAGGTAGGGGGAGAGAGAAGGGAAGAAAATATATTTAGAAAAATAGGGGAGAGAGAGGAAGAGAGAAATTGAGAGATAATGAGAAACATAGAGATAAAGAGGGAGACATAGATGATAAAGAGCATCTCTCTTTCTCTTCCCATATATATATATATATATATATATATATATATATATATATATATATATATATATATATATATATATATATATATATAAAACTTCATATCTCTATATCTTTCTATCCATCCATCTCTCCCTTTCTCATTCTCTCCCTCTCTATCTTTTTCTCCCTCTCCCTCTTCCTCTCTCCTTCCATATCTCTCTTCCCCCTCTCTTTTTGACTATATCTATCTCTCTATCTCTCCTTTTCTAGATCTCTATCTCTCTCTCTATCATTTCCTCTTTCTTTATCTCTTTAATTTTCCTCTATCCTCTCTCTATTTCTCTCCCTCTCTCCCTCTCTCTCTATATATCCCTCTTTATCTCTATCTCCATATCTCTCTCACACACACATGCACACTCCATATTTCTCCCTCCCTATCTCTATCTCTATCTCTCTCCCTCCCTCTGTCTAAATCTCTCTCTATTTTCTTCATCGTGCCCTCTCTCTCTCTCTATATATATATATATCCCTATCTCTCCCTATCTAGATCTCTATATATTAAGCTATATCTCTCCCCCTCTACCTATCTCTCCTCATCTCTCCAACCTCTCTCTCTCTACATCTCCTCTCTCTCTATCCCCATCTCTCCATCCCTCACTCCCTCCCTATCCCCCTATCTATCTCTCTATCTATTTTTCATCCTATATCTCTAGATATGTCTCCCTCTCTAGATCTCTCTATCCACACCTTTCTCCCTCTCTATTTATCTCTCCCTTTTCCTAGACCTCTATATCTATATCTCTTTGCCTCACTATCTCTATCTCTACATATTTCTTCTTCCATCTCTCTCTCTATCTCTATCTCGACATCTCTACATCTCTCTATACATCACTTGGACTATATCTATCTTTATATTTCTATCTCTCCCTCTCTATATATTTATCTCTTCCATCTTTGTCTATCCCTCTCTCATCTATCCCTCTCCTCTATGAACCCCTCTCCATCTCCATCTCCATATCTATCTTCTTCTTGACCTCTCTCTCACTTTTTCCCCCTCTATATTTCCCTCTTTCTATCCTTATCTCCCTCTATCTCCCTCTCTCCCTATTGCAAGAATAGCGTGATCTTGTCGGTAATGAAGTCTAATTATCTTTATAATTTAAAGGTTTTATTGTTTGGATCCCTATAAGTGGATGCATTTTTTATTTGAACTTATCACCTCTCTATTGAGACCTTTTTTACATTGTAAACAATATCATTTGCTAAATGGCCTACCAATTTACCTCATGTATTACACAAATGTATATAAAATATAGAAAAAAATCTCCCTAATTAAAATTCTAGACCTCTTCGGTGTAACCATTGTACACCAAGGTGCGATTGACAGTAGTAAATATTCTTTTATTTATAGTGAAGAATATTTGAGTAAATACATTAATTAAATGTTAAAGGGTTCTTCATCTTTTGGAAAAGTTGAATGGGTTGAAATGAGACCCCCTTGAGTATAATTCTTATTGAGTGAAAGGCCAATGACACAAATAAAAGGGGTAAGGTCGAGGTTGTACAACGAGCAACTTTGGCATAATAGATGCCCCTCAATCCTTGGCTCTTAGCCAAAGGGGTATTATCTTATACCACCAATAATAAAAAATGAGGTTGGGATTGTGTAACAAGCAACTTTGGTGGAATGGACATGTACCTTTAATTTATTAGCTCTCAATCAAAAAGGTGTTAACTTAGACCACCAACAAAAGGAGTGGGGTCAAGAATTTGGGTGCATGAAGAGGAGAAATTTCAGCCAAAAATAAAATATCGATGGGAACGGGTACCCATTTTACATGTTTAGGAACAAGATCTTAAGCCTTAAATTGAGATCTCGTTCCTAAATCATGATTACTTGTTCTAAAAAAAATGAAATTCTAACCCACTTTTTTATTTGGTTTTAGGCTCAGGAAAGACTTAGACCTACAGCTAAAAGACCGAGGCAATGCCAAGAGAAATAATTGACTTTGGCAATATAGTTGATGGCTTTGTTTTTAGAATTGGTTTATGAAATTAAAACTCATTATAGATCGCAATGTCTAGTATTTTAATATGTATTTTTTTTATGTTTGGATTGTGCTTGCTATTTTAATTCATTTCCATGAAAACCGGTCCATAATTTTGGAATGTCGTGAAATTTTTTTTTTTAATAATTTGTATTTATTTATTTTTGTAAAAAGAATTATATGACATTAATCTACAAACAATTCTATACATAATGAAAATTTCAAAAAATGATTAGTTTAGGTCAAATTGTGGTGTCTGTACACAATGATTTTCAAAAACAACAATTAGGGTCAATAAAAAATTAATAAAAATGAAAAATATCCTCATCAATCTTCAATCTGTTACACATCTTTTCCCAAAAGGAATTAGAAAAATAATTTTATTTAGGTCAAATTATGGTGTCTTACACATACCTGGTATGGTCTTAAAAAGTGATTTTTAAAAAGTGGTTTTTATGCATGTTTATTAAAAATTAATTCGTATCATTTGGGTATTAGAATAAATTACATATTTGGAAACTAAATTCAAAATATTAAATTTCATATTAGTGATCTTTTTCAAGGTTCAATGTGTAAGTGCTTAAAATTTTTAGTGGAAGTGTGACAAATTCTGAAAATCAAGAAAAACACTTCCATTTTTTAAACATTTTGTGGACCCAACTTTTTGCACATGCCCATAAGAAAAATAATATTTAATAAAGGTTAATGAATAATTAGATATTTTAAATATATTTTATATCTATTTTTAATCTCTCCTATTAGTAAATAGCCAATGAGAATATATAATAAAAAAATTGAGCAACATTATAAGCGAGGTGTGGAGCATAAGATCGACTTCAAGGAGTTTTTGCAGTTCATGGAAGCCAATCCAAGGATGTTTGAAGATAACATCATGATTAGATTAGTTGAAATTGAGGATGGCATAGGCTATCTATATCACCGATGTCATATGGCTTTGTAAATCTGTTTTGGATCAATTAAGGGAGCTACCCCCTTTGGTAGTGCTTACCTAAAAAAAAATTAAAAAAAAATTGAGCAACAATCTTATAATCTACATTTAATTTTCTATTTTAAATAATTGTAAAAAATGTTATTTATCTTTCTTTCTATTGATTCATACTAAGAATAGTTAGTATAAAAATCAAAATCTTCTTTATCTTTTTTGTAAAATACATGTCTAATCCAATGTATTGAATTCATTAAATCAAATTTCAAGTCTACTAATGGTACTAATGATGTGAGATACATCATAATAGTCATTTTCTATCCAACAAGGTAAGTTAGTATGAAAATAAATTTTGGCATTAAAATGAAATTAAATTTAAAATTATTTCCTCCTTAAATGATATTTCTAACAATAATCAATTTATTAGACACAAAAAAATTCACTACACTTATTACAATATTGGCAAAAAACATGACGCAATATGTCTCTTGTTTAAAAATGAACACTCACACCTTTGGAGGATGCAATACATGAGCCGATAGGAAATTTAGAGGGGCATATAGATATTTGACATCAAAGTAGTTTCAAATCAATTTTATCATTACAAAAGTAGATGTGCATAGATTTAAATCAAGTAGGAAAGGAGGTCATATTGTCTTGAGTGAGGATTCATTGAGATTATACTATAATTTAATATTAATATGAAAAAATATCAAATATTTAAAGTTTTGCGTTAGTATTAAAGTGTTTGTAATTAACAAAAATAAAATTCATGATGGTATTTTTTTATTACTCATTAGTAATTGTCTACAATTTATTGAAATTTTAATAAAGTCTTTTATTGTTAGGGACTTGTGATTTTGTTCATAGAAACCGAGTTTCGCTTAAAATGTCAAAACTAAATGTTTATCTATTTTTTATTATTTATATAATGAACAATTGCTAAGAATCCACAAGAGCCAAGTTAAAAATAATGAAAAATATTGATTTGTCTTTATATTTCTTTTCAAATCGCATGAATTACCAAATGATTTTTTTATTTTCTTACAAGAATTACTCAAACTTGATTTGATATAATTTACAATTCCTCCAAACCTACTACTCCACATCTTTTACCCCACAAAGAAACCAATTAAGTCCCTCCATAATAGAAAGTGGAATTTTGTTAATTGACCACCCAACTTGATTAAGAATCATTTCTCTTTGAAGAGGGAGCCTTGGCTATTCAATGTTAGAATCCTCAAATTTAAATGGATTTTATTTGTCTAATATAACAATTTTCCTAGTTTTGAAGAAGGATACTTTTCCAATCATTCCTTGCTTCTTCCTTTTTAGAAAGCGCCTCTTCCTTTTTAGAAAGTGATTCACAATTTCCTATGATATTAAATCTATGTTATTAAAATCTAATGTTCCCTTTAGTTTGGGAGTTTTGTGGAGAAGGTTCCATTGGAGAGAAAGGAAAACCTCCTTAGTATGCACACCACTCTTTTCTTGTTTTAATATATTTTTATTTCATCTTATAGGAGAATAGTTTTTTTTTAAATCAATATTGAACCACTGGTAACATATTAATGGAACTAGATTGTTTCTAAATTCTTGTTCTACATTATAAAAAAAAAATTATAAAACTTCTTTAAGTCAATGTTCAAGGTATTCTATTATTTTAAAGTAAGATTATATATGATCAACTTAAATTTTTTGACATGTCATTTCATGGTCACTTCTTGTGAACATTGTTGTTATCATCTTTTATTTACAGTATTAAAATATTTAGATACATTTTCAAGGTCAGGATCATGGGGGACCAAACAATGTTGATGTTACAAAAAACATGACATAAGGAAGGCAAAATAGTGGAATTCATGTTTAACTTTTTAGTTGGGTTGGTAAAAAGTGCATTTGCTATGGTAAACACCAAAGCAAAATGGATATTAATAGATATCTATATGATATTAAGCAACAAAAACAGATCTTCAATTTGTAAAAAATGGATATCCATTATTGAGACACTTATAGTTTCTTAGAGACTAAGCCGTGTATATTAATTATTATAATATTATATATTATATAATAACATATTATTATTATATACGATAATAATAATATAATATTATATATTATATAAAAATAATATATTATTATATATTGGTGCTTTGATGAGGAGATTATGGTATGGATTAAAAATTCCCCCGATTCTGGGGTGAAGGTGGACAAAGGACAAAAAATCTTAGGAAGAATACAAGGTGGAAGGCCCCTAAATTTGGCTGGTGTAAACTAAATTTTGATGGGACTTCTCGTGGCAATCTTGGACCCTCTGGTGTAAACCTTGCATCTTAAGGAATTGGGATGGTAAAGTTCTTAGGGAGTTATGTTGCCCCTCTCTTGCAAGGAACTAACAATGTTGCAAAATTTCAAGTCCTACTTCTAGGTCTTTATCTTTGTTTGGAGGCGAAAGTAGAAAATATTGAGATTGAAGGGGGCTTTGCTCTAGTTATCAATGCCCTCAAAATAAGGCGTGTGCAAACTAGAAGTTGCAAGCTATGTTAGAATCAATGTAATTATTTCTAAAATATTTTAGTGATTACACTATTGATCATTGTTACAAAGAATGCAATGCTGAGGCAAACAAATTGGCGAATACTAAGGTTGATGGTTCCACTATGAAAATTTTGAATAGTGAAGGCCTTTAATTAAGTTCTTTTCGGATTTTCTCTAGGTGGTGTTGGTTCGTACTTGGTTTGGTGGTTTGGCCTTTCTTTATCTAATGGATTCAGGTGCTTTTGTTGTTTGTGTCCTTTGAAATCTTTATGTTTTTATTGGTGTGCGTCGTTCTGCTTCATTTTCAAAGTCGGGTAAGTATTAATTCACTTTTGGTTGGAGGTTTGCTTTATTTTGGTTAGGCACATGGCTTAAATTTGATGGTTGTATGACCGTATTTAGAGATTTTTTCCATAAAATACAATCAAAATTTTAAGAAGATTGTATCAGATGAAAGGAGAGATTTTGGATAGACTGTCAAAATTTATATACAATTATAATGATATATATATTTGATTTATATATAATTTTACTTACACTAAGGTATATCATAATGTTTTAAGGGCACCTTTGAATAGATAACCGTCATTAAAATATTTGTTGACAGGCAAGGTCGACCGTCAAATTTAAGCCCTGGTTGGGCACAATAATGCACCCATTTGGAGACACTTCAATTAGATAGGGATTTATTTCCCACAAGAGCGACATCCTTCTTCCTAAGAGCCAAATACGTTGGACTGGCTGGTTTCCTTTTTAAAATGCTTCAGCCCTCCCTATTGTTGCATAATTTTGGATAGGTGTGACGATGGTATTAATGGATATGCCTGTTTGTCTATCATCTACACGTAAATAAACAACTAGCTTTTCAGGGCAAGATTACAGATCATAGACTAAAGAAGCTATTAATTGAAAGAATTGTGGGTGCTACAAGCGGTGAAGTTGATTTTAGGGGAAAGGTTTGTTGAATCTGGTGAGGGTTTCCACGTTAACTCTGATATTTCTTCCCGTTTTGTTGCTGATTTACTAGATATACATCTATCAAAAGCAATGGTCTTAGATATGGCAAAAACGGTTTTCAAAGTTGAGCTATTTGTGGGTGTTGAAGACTGAATTGTCTATGTAGCCATCATATTATACATTTGACTGTATTTATTAATTTATTGAAAATTAGAATGTAATCTGTTTTTTTTTATTTTTAATTAATTAATAAATATAGTCAAATGTGAACCCGGATGGTTGGGTAGACGTTGTCTTTGAAGACGTGGCGGTTCTGGTACAGCTCGGTGTTGGCATCCTATGTCCCAACAAGCTTCATCTTCTTCTTGAACCTGGGTGGAACCCTAAAAGCTACTCCTTCCTCATGGGCGTTAAGGGTGAGGAGTGTTGGCGACATAGTGACTGAGCTGTTTAGGGTGCTAACTTCCTTAAGCACATTTTTGGGTGGGAACCTATTGGAGATTTTGAATGGGTTGGGGATTTCATAGCTTACATGCAAAACGAGTTTGGGCTACCTGCTTGAACCTCAACCCTTGTAACTATCTGGTTTTTTGGAAAAGATTGTTTTGGTCAATTGTTTTAGTTTTGCTATATGCTAGCTTCATCCCCTATGTGGTCATGCTTAAATGTTCTTGAGATGGTCAATTTTTTGGTTCATTGTGGTGTTTTGGGTTTCCAGCTCATGGTTGTTTGTGATGAGTTGGGTTTGTCATTTGTGTCAATAGTTTTTGGTGAGCTATAGGTTTGGTTTGCATAGTATCGTAGGGAATGGAATAGAATAGAAGGCTTTTGATGTCCACAAGACTAAAAGAAATCCTATGGGATAGTAACCTCTACTATTTTAGTATTGTGAAGTGTTGTTCTCTATAGTTTAGTTTGATAATGAGCTCTCCTATACTGCCCACCCATTCCATGCTGAATAAATCTTGAAAATTTATAGCTATTAACCCACATATGTAGCTTCCTTTGATGTCGCTATAAGCTTTACAATCTAGGATAAAATGTTTTTCTATTTCCACCTACCCTATTGCACATAAGATACAAACCATCTCTTCCCAAACTTCTTTTGGCTTCCTTTTAAGTCGAATGGTGCCTTTTTTGGTTAGTGATGCATTATGTGTTCATTCTCACAACAATCAACTATGAATTCACAATTTTGGGTCGGTGGATGTGGCTATCTATTGCTTTAGGGTTGTTAGGGATCAAAAGGCTAGGTAAGCATTTTTACCTATCTCATTCCAATTAGCTGGTCATGTCTCCTATGTTAAGGGGCGATATGAAAATTAGGAAAGCAAGGCCAGTATACTATAAAAAAGAGTTTTATTTTGCATATGATTGTAAGGCTCTCCACAACCATTTTGATAGCTAGAGAAAAATGGGCAATTAAGAAAATACCTCATCATGTTGTAACTATGCTTTCAAATTAATAAAAAAATTTATTATGCATAAAAAATATTATATATTATATATTATATAATAATAATATATTGTTATATATTATATATTATATTTTAATAATAAAATATTATTATATTGTAGGATATTGTAATGCTAATATTAATATTATATTATCATAAATATTAATATTAATATATTAGTATGATAACACTAAAATATTATTATATTGAAAGATCCCTTACCAATTCTACCTTGAATTTTTCAGTTTTGCCCTCTTGCCATAATGTTAAACAATTGTCTTGCATGGTCTGTTTTGGTTTTGTTGATAGTTTTTTTGAGTTTCATTACTTGTTTTTCATTGCAAAATTATAGAGGAAAGCATAGAAATGAAAGAGAACTATTGCATAAGTGAAAAAAAACAATTGCAACTCAATAGAACCTCTTTTTTCAATTATATTAGATCTAATTACAAGTTTCAAAGGTTTAATATACATTATATTAGACTATAACAATAGTTTAAGACCCTTATATAATGCAATATTTGACTACCCAAAATGATAAACACATACCCGGATGTATAGCTCCAATTGTAGCTTGATTATTGAAGTCAAATCATGAATCACTTTGTTGTTACAACTTCAAACGGTATGGCTGAGTATGATGACAAAATAAGTGTTGTAGAGGATCACCAATAGGCTGAAAATAATGATAAAATTTAGGAACATCAACCTTTTACCAAACCCTAGGTGCCTCCCAAAGTACCCAACAAGCAGCCTTGATCAAAACTCCACAAATAAGGTACCTAATCAAATGCAAATTGGTTTTGTGGAAGAATATGCAATAAAATCAAATACCCATGTGCCTTAGCTGCCATAAACTATCAAAATCTACAATTATTTTATTATAACTCCCTGTTGCAGTTAATTCTAAGTGCATATTAACCTTTAATGAAGTCCAATTATGCCTAAATGGAAACCCAAAATAGATTTCCCTGTTCTGTGAACTTGGTTTTCATCCAATCCACTATCCTCCAAGGGATTTCATCCTCAGAAGACCTGTATGTTGCTGAAACCAACTTCCAAGAGCTCAAACATGCAATTTCTTTTTGTAAAAATGAGAATAGAATACTCAAAAAGGAGCCCAACACATTGCTTTATAACCTCTCATGGACTTTTTTAATAAAATTCAATAAAATAATTTTCTTGAGGGTCTTTCCTCATCCAAAGAAAAGTGTCACTTTTTAAAAACAACTTGAGTTGCTAGGATGGGGGCACTTTTCACTATTCACCTTTTACTATTTCATTAAAGAAAACCTTAATATTTTCACTTTAACCCACAATTCATCAACTGAACTCCAAACTGAAAGGCTCATAAGGCTCTTAGCTAAACTCCATAGCCCCTGGTAGGGTCCCCTAACCATTTTGGTGACCTACAGGAACCCTAATAGTAAGCCAACCTTCGCTACGATTGAGTTATCTAAGGAAGGGACATTATAGTCCCCCCTTCCCGGGATTGCTTTCCCCCAAGCAACTACAAAGCCAGATGCTAAAGTATCATCTCTCCTTCCCACGTGGCATCCTCCAATGGCAAGTTTCTCCAATAAACCAAATACTCTCTAATCACTCTACTCCTTAACCTCCTCTCCCTCATGTCCAAAATCTCTACAAGAATTAAAACCAATCAGCCCTCCTCATCCAATGGAGGTAACTCATGTGAAGAGACAACATACTATCCAAGAGCCTTCTTTAGGCAAGATACATGAAAGAAATTGTGTATCTTAGGTACTTCAGACGGTAACTCAAGCTCATAGGCTACCTCTCCAATCCTCCTCAATACTGTGTATGGACCATAAAATTGAGGCTTGAGTTTTTATGCCCCACTCTTCTTAAGGGTACTTTGTCTATAAGGTTGTAGGCACAAGAAAACCATGTCTCAAACCTAAAATGTCCTCTCAATTTGATGCCAATGTGCATACATCTTCTTCTGATTTTGGGTGTGTCGAATATTATCCTTAAGTTCCTTAAGGATATCGTGTCCATCCTGTAACCAATCTCAAGCTCTAGGCACTCTACTATCACCCAATGCTAAGTCCACAAAAGATAAGGCATCATAACCATATAATGCTCAGAAGGGAGTCATACCAATAGACATGCGGTAAGTAGTATTATAACAATACTTAGCCATATACAACCTTACCACCCATGCCTTTTGTTGACCCAAAACATAGTTACACAAATAACCCTCAAGCAAACACCAAACAACTTGTTGCTCCACTCTAATTAAAATACCCAAACACTACAAACTGTGAAGCAACATATTGAAATCCATGTGAAATAATGTACCAAGAAAATCAATACCTAGTTCCCACATCAAAATATAGAACCTGTTGTATGAGATGTAGAACATCTAAACAATATGAAAATGAACTCCCACATGCCAAGAAACCAACACAAATGGCCACCAAACATTGCTGTCATAACTCAAACCATCAACATTCTTGTTGTCATCTAACTAAGCAAATCAAAATTACCCATCTCATACCTTATGTCCCTCCAATAGACTTCATTCCACACACTCCCAAGTGACTCAAAAGCTGATGTAGACCAAGCTAAATTTGGAAGTGCAATCGAAACCAAAGTACGACAACCACTAATCCATGAAGTACCAAATAAAATGAAGTCACCTACCAATGAATATATCACTGCCATATCATAAGATATTGGTGACACTTAACCAAAGAGGAGTTATGGATGCCATCGACACCCACAAGAGACAACCCTTGAGTGGCCAATCCACTATGCACTTCATCAAAAGAATTTTCATCATAATCATGAAAATGATCAACAACAACTAAATTTTTTGAATTGGCCAACCTTTGTTCATGATCATCTATGGAGTGGTGAATGTCATGAATCTGTTGAAGATGAATTTTATTAGCTTGTTGAGCCAACATCTTAGCTCACTTTGTATTTTCTAACCATCCTTCATTCAACTTTTGGGACTGCTCTATATCAACTACTCCAAAGTGTTTAAAATTAATCTTATAGTAAGATGCATCATATAAATTACCACAACCAATGCATGCATCTTGTGTACTAACACTTATTGACTCTTCTTCACAAGTTTTTCCATGTGTAAGTGTAGCAATTTCATAAGAATGAGGAAGAAGAATATCACTATCCCAAATTAGACCTTTGGGAACCTCTTCTATGCATGCATTGTAATCATCAAAGAACATTGAGTCTTGATTCGTCTCATGCTTTTCCCAAGTGATTAGAGATGGAAGTGGCTCAAAGAAATATTCATCTTGGATGCTATGATATTTAAAATCAGACTGCTTACATTCTAAAATTTTCATTTCATTCTCAAGTGGGAATAGATAGTGGTTGTCTCCATACTGAAAATCAAAACCTTTGTCTAGCTCCATTGAAGTAATTTCATGATCCTCAACACAAGTTGAATGCTCTTCATCAATTTGTTCAATTTCTACACTTCTTGCATTAGCATTTTCTTTATAGAAGTAGCTGTTATAAGTGACTGATTTTTTGAATTATGCAATGAATTAGACATACACAAAAGAATACAAAGTTCAACTATCTCTTTGTCCTTATCCTTTACCAATTTGACCGCCATGTCCTTGCCTCTAAGAAACTACAAGTAATCTTGTTTCATCAACCCCAAAGCCTCCTTGAAAGAGTGTGAATGTGAATGAGGGATACCATGTCCCATTCCTTTTTGTCTTTCATCTCTTTGGGTTGTCCAGATGAAGCCTTCTATGTGTTTGTGGGTGCTATCCATTCTTGACAATGCTTGAACAGTTTTATCATCCTTCACCACCAATTGATCATGCAAGTCTTCCAAAACCAAAAGATTTTGTTCCAATTGTCCTTGGCTGCCATAGACTGATTTTTCATCATGTGTAGGGGAAGTAGAATCAATTATCATTCTAGAAGAAGCTTTAAGATCACCCAAAGAATCCATATCACTAGCATGTTCCGTGCTTTTGTAATATTTGAGGTTAGAGTGCACTTGCATACACTTTGCAACCCCAATTCATAGCATTTCATGTCTTGAAGCTTTGTCTTTAACATATTCAGTCAAAGTATCATCATCATAAGTTGATATATCTTCCATTACTAACCAAACCCAAGATATAGTATGCAAAACAAACCAAACATTATCAAAATGCAATATCTTCTTAGTAGACAACCTCTTAGTCTCCATAATCAACTCTTTAAGACCAAATGCTTCATATGATCTTAAAAATTGTTCTTTCATTGTAGGTGATGCATGACTAGCCAAAATTGAAATGAAATGTGTTCCATTCCACACAAATGAATATATCTAGTGTCCATCAAGTGTGTAACTATTATCATCATTGTTTTGAGCCTTCAAGGAGCTCTCTAAAGAGGACAATCATAAAATCCATGTTGCAAACTATAC
Organism: Sequoia sempervirens; assembly: GCA_007258455.2. Classification (NCBI taxonomy): domain Eukaryota; kingdom Viridiplantae; phylum Streptophyta; class Pinopsida; order Cupressales; family Cupressaceae; genus Sequoia; species Sequoia sempervirens. The sequence goes on from VDFB02009965.1 coordinate 37,004, forward strand.
CAAACTAAATATCCTAAAGCATTCCTCCTTTCTTCTTCACACAACTCAACATGCTCTTTTTGTGGGATTACCTCACGAAGCACTTCCCTTGTATGCTCATCATCTACACATTTGATGAGGTAAAAATAGCCTCATGAATCAATATAATGGACTCAATATGCAAACCTATAATTTTTAGCCCAATTTACTTTGCCAATTAATTAACTTTAGGATAAATAATTGCTCTCCTTTTATGAATAAGTGTGCAGACTTTACTTCTTGGAATTAGTTGAATTAAGCTAAATTATACTAATTTAATGGTTTAGTCCTTGAGCATTTTATAGGTCAACTTCCAATCCCAATTACCACTCCAGTAAAAAGGGGAAATGAATGAAAATCTTAACACTTTTGAAAGAAAATGAGCAAGCGCTAGAATTATAGGAACACATGTTATGGGTCGAGTCTTTGTAATTTTGTTATTTTCAGTTTCAAAAACTTTATGGCTCATGTTGAGCCTCTTTAATATTTCATGTCATGGGCTTTAAAGTCCATTAGTTATTGACAATTTTTTTAAAGACTTTATCAACTGGAAAGTAGGATTTTGTTAGCCACTTTCATATAAAAACATGTAACTGTTGCAAATGAGGAATACAGAAGAATACCATTATGCTGCCAATATGTCTTTTTGAGAAAAATTACCGTACGAATGAAAAATGAGTTTTCCCGCCACACTTTGAATTACTAAGTGATATGAATGAAGTATCAAGGATATTTCTAGTGCATGTGATTTGAGATAGTTGTAGATACACCCAAGAGCTGACCACTTGATGGTTATAGATAGATAGATAGATAAGTATTTTACTTTTCATTCTACATTTTCTTTTAATAGATAAAAAGTATAGTTGAAATTCATTTTCATGTGTGTGTGTGCCATAGTGTCAATGTCAATCCTGTAGATTGTAGCTAAGTCTGTAGTTTCTAAATTTAGAATCCAAAGTTTTGGAGCACCTTCCTTCAGATGTTTATGTTAAACCGTTTTATGTTAGTTGTTGAATTGATTATCTTCTGCACTATATCAATGTTTCCTAATTTCTTTATGAGTTTTACTTCTTCAACAATTTACACATTTTGTAGATTAATTATTTCTATGCTTTCTAGCTTAGTGGTGATATTTTTCATATTCATAGTTTTTTGCTTTTTAGTTTAGATCACTTCCAGCTCTCTAGATAGATGTTTTATTGCTTTCAAGTTTAGAGATTCCCTAGTTTATAGTTCCATTTATCTGTTTGGTATTTAGGAAACCAGAGAGAGAGATAGTTGAAATGTCTTCTATTGCATATAGCCTTTGGACACTTCTCAGTTGATATATGAATGTGTTTATTAACTAAAGTGTTAGACCTGACAACATCCTATCACTTTTTGGTGTTGTTGTCAGGGAATAGCCTTTTTCTAGTGTTAGTAGGAGATATCTTAAATACCTCTTTTAGGGATAGAAATAGTCCTTTGGTTTCTTTTTTGCATGGTCAAGAAATGAGGCCCCCATAGAAGATTCATACCAAAAACCCCCCAGTCGAAGTACCAACAAGTAGGGAGGAAGGAAAATTAGATCAAGAACCTATAGAGGAATTGACCAAACAAGGTCAACCCGAGACCTTCCCACACACTTCATAAAGAGAACATACAATTGTAGAGGAGTATATTACTTTGCAAACTCTAGAACCTCACCCAACTAAGCAAATTTTAGAAGAGGATCGTATCCCTTTCAACGTCATGGGTGACCGTAGAAATGCTTCCAACAATAATGATAATCCACCACCACACACATTTACTTACCCAATTGCTATTAATGCAGATGGCGATACAACAATGAAAAATATCTCACTGGCTTTCTTGCCAACCTTCAAGGGTTTGTCTACTGAGGACCCTGATCAATTTCTATTTGAGTTTAAAGTCTTGTGTCAGACATATGAATACAAGAGTGATAATCAAAAACTAAATATTTTCCCTTCCACTCTGAAAGACTCAGCCATGTGCTAGTTTATGAGACTAGCTTCTCAGTCGATAACCTCCTAGGATGAAATGGAGTATGTCTTTTTGGAGAAGTACCAAAGCTACTACAAGTTTAGCGATAGGAAAGAGGAACTATTTAAGGTAAGGAAAAATGAGGATGAAAGTTTAGAAGATTACCTAGATAGGTTTATCTTCTTGTCTAAACATTGTGGTGGAGAATTCATAAGTCTCGACATTATAAAGACCTTATTCCTTAAAGGTCTCAATGATGAAGCTCGAAGGAGCTTGGATTTAATGGAAAAGGAGATGTGTCCCAACTAAGACTGGATGATATTATGGAACTGTGTTAAAATTTCTCTTGAACTCAAGGAGGAATCAAGAAGTCCACTCTCTTTAAAGATTCCAATGATATCAACAAACTTTGTGAAGAGCTCACCAACTTCAAGACCGACATTCTTGTCCAATTAAACACTACTTTAGATGACATATAGGCTAAAACATGAAGTCCTGAAATCTTGTCCATTTATTGCCTAGGTAGATGCTGAAACAAACATTTGCTAAGAGACTTCCCTTTATATAAAATTGATAAGATTGGTGTTTTCCAAGTGTGTGACAAAAATCACTCCACCAACAAGTGTAAGTTACTGAATTCCATCAAAAGTTCTAAGAAAAGAACCACCCTAGTTGAGGAAGAAGTGAACGTTGTCAATCAAATAACTAGAGGCAATTTTTCCTATGGCCAAAATTCCAATCCTAACCGGAGACCCCAACCAAATTGGAACAATAATCAATGGGTCACACCCTAGCCACAGGCACCACCCCTAGTACATCCTAATTCGGGAACCTATCCTTGGGGACCACTAGAATGGGCTAATCAATCTTGGGGTAACTCTCAGTGGCCTAACCAACCTCAACAATAGTGGTACCCTTAAAATCCCATTCCTTAATGGAATCAACTCCAGTATCAGTTTTACACTAGCCCCAAAAGAATGCCTACTCAACAACAGAACTTTCTACAACCTCCCTAGAACACGCAACAAAATGAAAAAATCAACCAGCCACCACTTCCAGCGCAACCAGACCCCAACCCAAAGAGCAATCACCCAAATACTTTGGTATATTCTACAAAACAAGACAATGCCACTAGAATTAATGCCATACACTGTGGAAATATACAATTGAGGTTTGGTAAAACACTTTCACAACCGACTATTGAAGAAATCATCAATGAACCTATTAAGAAGCTTGCTGAGAAAAACCCCATAACACCACATCTGTAGAACTTGAGCCCAACCCGCCATCTTCAACTAGAGCTTCTGATCTACCTCAGGAGAAGGGGGGTCAGTCTCCAATTGAGCTTCCAAAGGATCCCGTGTCTAAGGACAAAATCAAAGCACCTTTTCTAGAGTGACTAAAACCAATTTGTATGGAAGATGCTCAAGAAATGACCTCAACCACTAAGACTGCATTGATACAAGAAATTAAATGATTACAGATTAAGGTTCCCTTGTTATAGGCAATTAAAGAGATCCTTGAGTTAAACCAGTTGATTAAAAAAATGTGTATTAAGACCCCAGGGAGAAAGCCAAAAGAAATCAACACCGTCCACATAAATGGGTACCTAGCCGACTTGTTGGTTGGGACGACCACTACTCCGAAGTATGATGATCCAAGCAATCTGCTTATAATAGTGATAGTTAATGAGGTAGCAATACCTAATGCTTTAGTGGACCTTAGAGCAACCATTAATGTGGTGATTGCTGATGTGATGGAAAAACTAGGACTAACTGATGTACGGCCCACAACTATAGTTTTACAGATGGAAAATTAATGCATAGCTATTCCAAAGGGAATCATTGAAAATGTTCTTGTTAAGGTAGAAGGATGGGAATACCCAATAGATTTTTAGATAATTAAATCCCTTACACCTAAGGACAACTACCCAATAATTTTGGGATGACCATGGCTAGTTACTGTTGCAGCCAAAATTTATTGTAGGGAGGGAGGAATGACATCTCACATGGATCTAATAGCAAAAATTTGTTTTTATATCCTCCTACCAAACCTGGTGAACACAATAAAGTATGGGTTGATGAACCAGAAATCCCCAACAAACAGGAGAATTTGGCTTCATTAGCCATGGTAGTTATCAAACAACATGGTGAAGAATTAGAGGATAAATTGGAGAACGACATGGAAAGTCTTACCATGGATTTAGGTAGTGAGGAAATTTCATATGTAGAAGAAATCCTAGGACATCCAATCAACATAGATCATGCAAAATTTGATAGTTCCAGTTTCATTGGATTACCTTGTCCTTTGATGAACGTAGTTCCAAAAAATCACCATTTCTTTGTAGATGTTGCCCAGCTTCATAAAATTTTACCCCACTGTTGTCCACTAAACACCCTGATAAGGCCCATGTACACTGTCACGTTCAACCATTTGGGAGTCAAAACTATTATGTTGTGTCCAGGAAAAACTTTGAACATCAATAGTTGGTGGACTAAGATAGAAGAACAAAGATTATTTGACACCCTGGTGAATAGATTTAAAGCATTCACCTGGGACTATACAGATCTAAGAGGAATACACCCTAGTGTGTGTACGCATCATATCTATACTAAGGATGTTCGACCTATTCACCAGCCACAACAGAGACTCAATCCTACTTTGAAAGACATTGTTAAAACCGAGATTGAGAAACTCTTACAAGTAGGATTTATCTACCCAATTTCTGAAAGCAAGTGGGTGTCACCCTTGGTTGTAGTTCCAAAGAATAACGGGAAATGGAGAGAGTGTGTATATTATAGGGAGCTTAATAAGGCAACACACAGAGATTATTTCCCCCTACCATTCGTGGACCAAGTGTTGGATAACTTGGCTTGGAGGAAATATTTTTCATTTTTGGATGGATTTAGTGGATACAATTAGATATAGGTGGTAGAAAAAGACCAGGATAAGATGACCTTCACCATCCCTTGGGGGAAATTTTCATATCAGGTTCTTCTCTTTGGGCTATGTAATTCTCCTACAATGTTTCAAAGGGTCATCTTGGCTATATTTGTTGAGTGGGTAGATGAGTGCATGGAAGTGTATATGGACAACTTCACTGTGTATGGTTCAAATTTTGATGAAGCCCTCACAAATCTAGATAAGGTGTTAAAATAGTGTGAGGATCATTGTTTGTCCCTAAGCCATGAGAAATGTTTGATTATGGTGGAACAAGGAATAGTGTTGGGAAGTGTATATTTCAGCCGAAGAGATTAAGGTTGATCCTAAAAAAATTGAATCCATACAACAACTCAAAATCTCAAAAACTCAAACTGATGTCAAGAGTTTCTTAGGGCATGCTGGATACTACCAAAGATTTATAGAAAAATTTAGAAAAATCGTAGCCCCTATGTTTTCTCTCCTTCAAAAAAATGTAGACTTCATTTGGACACCTGAATGTCAGACTTCATTTGAAATTACCAAGGATAAACTGATATCTTCCCTTGTCCTCCGAGGACCCAATTAGATTTTTCTGTTCCATATCTATGCTAACGCATTTGATGATGTCGTTGGAGTAGTTTTGGGGAAAGAAGACGAGAATGGGAGAAAATATGCTATATACTTCATCAGTAAGAATTTGATGCCAATAAAAAAGAATTATACCACAACTGTGAAAGAATTCTTGGTTGTAGTGCATGCAATCAAGAAATTTCAATATTATGTCACAGGATATAAAGTTACAGTGCATACAGATCACTCGGCCTTTAAGCATCTCATCAACAAACCAGTGGTAAATGCAAGGATAATTAGTTGGTTACTTCTCCTCTAGGAATTCAATGTCACAAATGTTGACAAACCAAGGAAGTCCAACGTAGTCGCAGACTTCTTATCCCAGATTAAAGATGATGGCGACTGTGCTCTAGTACAAGCTGAGTTCCTAGATAAAAATTTGTTTTCCATCTCCACTAAAACTCCTTGGTTTGTTGATATTGAAAATTATTTAGCCACTACAAAAGTACCACCTCACTTTTCATCAAAACAGAAGAAACGCCTTGTCAAAGAAAGTGCCCCTTTTAAATGGATTAATGAAATCTTGTTTTGATGCAGAGACGATATGGTTTTACGATGGTGTGTGAGGGTAGATGAGACCTATAGTATCCTCAGAGCATGTCATGATGACCCTTTAGGAGGGCATTATTCTACTAAAAGGATAGCTCACAAGATTTTGGGAGTAGGATACTACTGGCCTTCAATGCACAAGGACATTAAGAAATACATTTGTTGATGTGATGAATGCCAAAGGGCAGGAAGACTGACAACCTCTAATGAAATTCCCATGCAACCTTAGGTAGCCCTTGAACCATTCAAAAAATGGGATTAGATTTTATGGGCCTAATAGACCATCCTTCACAGGGAAAATAATACATCTTGGTTTGTATCGATTACCTGACTAAGTGGGTAGAAGTGCAAGCCCTATGTATTGCTAGAGAGGAACAGGTAGTTGATTTCCTCTACAAAAAAATATTCCTCAAGTTCAGATCCCTGAGGACAATTATCACAGACCAGGGCCCCCAATTTATGTCTAAACTTTTGTTGATATTCACATATCACTTCCAAGTAAGTCACAAGAAGTCCTCACCCTACCACTCGCAAGAAAATAGAAAAGTTGAGGTCACTAATAGGGAGTTGGAAAATATTTTGACAAAAATGGTTTATTTGGGAAGGAAAGGCTAGGCTAGGAAACTATTGAAAGTTGTTTGGGCCTACAACATGACTTGGAAATCAATCACTGGCTATAGCCCTATGAGTTAGTATTTGGGAAGAATCCCCTCTGAGCCATTGAATTTGAACTCCAAACCCTTAGAACAGCCATGGAATTGGGCATGGATCTCAAACGGGCTCAAATTGAGAGAGTGTTATAGCTTAGCAATCTAGACGAACTTCATTTGGATGTCGTTCATCAAACTGAACTGATCCAACAACAACATAAGGTTTGGCATGATAAACATATCAAAGAAAAAGAGTTCCATACTAGGGATTGGGAATTATTGTTCGATTCCAGATACAAGGATCATCAAGGGAAACTTTGGATGCACTGGCTTGGACCATACAAAATTTCTAAAGTGTTTGCTAATGGTTCAGTCTAGTTGAAACCTATCGATGGTGAGGCCTGAACTCTTCTAGTTAATGGGCACCAATTACACATCTATCATAAGCATGTTAACAAGGATGAGTTTAAGAAGATGGTAGAAACGCGAGGATTCTACTGCATTGAATTTGTTGTGGCTGAGTTGATATAGTTTCAATAAATAAATAAATATATCTTTTATATTTTTTTCATTAACTTCACTATTTGGACTTGACTAAAATTTTGTCTATGTTTTGTAGGATTTCATCTTTTTGGCAAACACAATTCTTGCACACCCTACTGCGATGCTCCAGAATTTGTCAGTTGGTTGATGCAATGCTCTGGAGATTGTTGCTGCAGTGCTTTGGAACTTGTATAATGGAATTGACCCGCTCCTCATCCTGATCCTATATTCTCATGCATCACTCCATGATGCTTTAGGAATCCAAGCCCAAAATGTCACAACTTTCTTCCCTTTGGCTACATTTTTTCAACGATGCTCCAAAATTCTATTATTTCTTCCTTCTAGCCGCATCTTTTCAGCAATGCCCCAAAATTTTTTTGTTTCTTCCTTTTAGCCGCATCTTTTCAGTGATGCTCTAGGACTCTGCTTGTGTGCTCCATAATTTTGTTCGGATGCTTTGGAACTCTACTTGGGTGCTCTAGAATTCTATTTGGATGCTCCAGAAACTTTTGGTTGCTACTCCGGCTACATTTTTCAGCGATGCTCCAAAAATTTTGGTTGTTGCTCTAGCTGCATCTTTCAGCGATGCTCCAAAAATTTTGGTTGTTGCTCCGGTTGTATCTTTTAGTGATGTTTTAGAAACTTTTGGTTGTTGGTCTAGCTGCATCTTTTGGTGATGCTCCAGAAATTGGGGTTGCTACTCTGGCTGCATCTTTCAACGATACTCCAAGGATTTTGGTTGTTGTCCCAACAACATCTTTTTAGTGATGCTCTAAAATCTTTGATCTTGTTACCATGTTTTGATGACCTCTCTCTATGATGTTCTGGAACTCTCCTTTGGTTGCATTTTTTGGTAACAATTTTGTCTTTCTAGTCTTTTTATTTTTCCTAAGTTTTGTGCATGCCTAGCATTTGATTCTATGCCACTTCGAGATCTGCTCCCTAAAGATTATTCATCCACATCATACCGAACCCCTCCATAATAAATAAATTATTATCATACCCTTTTTGTCATAATAATTTTCGCCGCCACTTCAACCATCCTATCTATGCCATTATTATCTATTGCCACCCTCGCCAACCATATGACTATTTGATTATGTCAATGCAGGTAAGTGACATTCGATCTAATGACAAGACATAAGGTACATGCGAAATTATTTATTTAAAAAATTTAGTACTTATTTTGAATAAAGGCTAATTAATTGGCATGATTTGTTCCTCCCTTTAATTTTGAAACTCATTCCTTTACATGATTGCTAAAAGTACGACAATAGTTGTACAATTCCCCATGAAAACCTATCATAATTGCTTGGTAAGTTGACAGGAACTTAGGTCATAATTAACCTCTCCTCCATTGGGTATATTGATGCAAAATTCTTTTCTCGTTTGCAATTCAGTAAGGAAAGAATTATAGAGTTTTGTAGAATTTTTTTGACTAAAAAGAAAATGAAGCAAAGATAATGGGAGTTAAGAAGTTTGAGCCAACTTCTACAGCTCCATTGTTGGCATTGGGGAATATAGCAACTTTATTTCAGAAAGTTGAGTGGCTAGAATTCATGAAGCAATTTGAAGGGTATACAGAGCATCTTGTGAAGGAATTCGTCAAGAATTTCATAGATGGGAAAACTGTGGTGCGTGGCAAGCGATTCTAGGTAAGTACAAAAACCATTGCTCATCTCCCTGGTTGATGGAGCCTCCCAAAATTTGCAATTTCCAAGCAACCTATAGACCTTGTCTGCATTTTAAACCCTTGTCCCCATAAGCGAGTAGGGTTTTTCCTTGAAAGCCTTCAAGTCTTCTAATGTTACATTGACTTTCCCTACCAGTTTCCAATTCCTTAAGTCATTACTTGAGCTATCATATACATTTGGCTACAGGCCCCTTTGGTCTAGAGCATCGGTCACTCAGCTGGTCATCGATTGTAATTGCGTCCCAAAGTCAGATGTTATTTTTTCCAAAATGACTTAGGCTTAAGTCATCCATTTGCAAGGGTCAAAATCATCATCAGCCTAATATTGGCCCCTTATTTAATGCTAACCTTGCCGTGTATGCAGGTTTATTGATTCGAGACCATGGGGAGAGATCTTGATCATACCCCGCCAACTCGCAGATGGAAAATGCCAACTTGTTATGTAGTGCAAGAATGGCAAGATGAAGACATGTGTCCTCATATAGATGTAGGACCCACCTTCCATTATCTAGCTCATTGCTCATGGTTCTGAACCGATGGCTAAGATTGAATGATGGGAACAATCTGCACCATTCCCCATTGGCTTGCTAGGAAAAGATGAAGGCTCATTAAAAGCCACAAAATCCCAACACATGGATCAATCCACCCAATTTGAGAGATGGATGTTCAAGCTTGATGAAAAATGAATTGTCATTTGAGGTGGGTTAATGCCATTGGTCGAAGAAAAATCAACAAAGCACTACTAGATTTCAAACCCGATCAACCCAAAGTGAACGGTTTGATCTGCCATCTCATTATGAGATCAATGACCGACATTCAAAATTGATAAACTGGCACGTGATAGGTGTGTCATTATGACCATTGGGCATTAATGATCTACTCTTCGTAGGTACTATATTAGGATAATTTTTTCAAGTTAGATTGCTTGTAGCATAAAATTAATTTCCCAATCAACAATAGAGCACAATGAAAACAAGAAGCAAAATAAAATGAAAAAACATCACCTAGTCTTCAAGCCTCCATTGGTTGACCTCCATTGGTCTTCTCCATCTTGCTGAAAAATTGTATAATTTCCCTCAGAATTGAAGTGCAACTATAACCTATGCCAAAGACAAGTAAAATATTGAAGTAATATGTATGCTCAAGTACTCAAAAGCTCTCAAGCATATTGTGCATAACTCTTGTGTGTCCAAAATGACTTGAAAGAGGGCCTTTTAAGGAATTCCAAATTGAGAATGGATGGACAGGATTAAAAGTTGGTGAAGCCCTAAGATCAAAGGCCAAGAATCAATGCCATAATAAGGATTAGGGTTAGGGTAACATTAGGTCAAAGTTAGGGCAAGCCTTGAAATGAAGGGTTGAGATTTAGTTGGAGATAATCAAATCAATGGTGGAGAAAAATAGGTAGTTGTAATAATATAAATTATTTAATTTATGGAGGAATGTTGACTTATGAATTAAATAATGGTTTAATTCATAAATGAGAATGAGACAAAAGACAATATTTATAATTATTTTAATTATTTATTTGGTGGGATGGAATGTGGGATAAATAAATGAGTTTATTTGATAAATGATAATGTTATAGAGGAAATAAGGATTGATCAGTGACACATTTAAATAAATAAACGTAATTTATTTATTTAAATAATCATGCAGGAATGTACATGATTAGATAATTGAATTATGTGAGGGAGAAGCATGGCCATCATAGAAAAATATGGTTTGCAAGCTGAGGCCATTTTCATGTGTCTACATTTTGCCCCTCTTTGACATGATGCAGTTTATCACATTGTGTCAACGAACAAGTTAAAAATATGTCATAGTTTGAAAGTGAGGAGAGGAAGGATGACGTGGAGGTAGTGGTATACCCCCTCGAGAGGACAGGTGGGTTCAAAGAACACGAGTGTGCTCTTGAAATGGATAAGACGACCAGAGGATGAAGGAATAGAAGAAATGTTAGCATGGAAGACATGAATGTTAGGATCAAAAAGGAATACTTCAATATTTTACCAAATAACATCATAGGCGTTGCATAATCATCATTGGGCGATAAAATGTGACAAATTGACAACAAAAACCATGATATGATATAGACCAAGGTGTGCAAGGTCATCCACTTGTGAAAAATAGACAGTCACAAACAAGGAATGTCCTAACTCATACTAGGGACCAAGTTGCCCCAGTCTTTTTGTCAAGACACACCAAAGACAACAATCAAGGAAAAATAGGCCATAAGACATCATTGCACCTCTAAATCCTTCATGGGACATCCTTGAGGTAGCTAGTAAAATGAGCAAGAGATAAAACAATAAAAAGATAAAACAAAATAGACCAGAAAAATCAACAACCATTCAATATGTTTGCCAAGATTTGTGTCTCAAAGGTTGATTGCATAACAGTTTGACAGTTTGACAATTTGATAGTCTAACAATATTGATGATTTGACGATACCTATCATCAGGAAGGACACATCCTGAAAAGGCCAATGACTATGTGACGAAGCTTGTCGTCAGAAAAGACACATCCTGAGAAGGAAAATGACGTTTTGATGGGGTCCAATTCCAAGAAGGACACATCTTGAAGGGGACCATAAAGTGACTAGGTTGACATTGTGCTGGCAATTTGACTAATGTTTGGCTTGATGACTAGCTGGACTATGTTATCTGTTGGTTCATGATTTGAATGTTGACATTCAAAGGACTATCTTGTTTATGAGTGTGACTATGTATGACTTATTTGACCAAAATGACAAACCCTAAAGGACTGACCTAGGTGGCCTCGGGGGCTCATCGACAGATGGCCTTGCCTACATTGTGCACACAGAGACCTCATAGTTCGACAAGGATGGATGAACATATTGAAGATGAATTGACATGTTTTGACTTGACCCGAGAAAAACCTAAGGGACTGAACCTAGGGGGGCCTTGGGGGCACATCAATTGATGGCCTTGCCTACGTAGAAAATGCGCAGAGACTACGTAGTTCAACAAATGAAAAAGACTAACACGACTGAAATGACTAACTTGGACTCTGTTTTTGGGATTTGTGATGTTATTTGGATGTTTTTGTGCTTTCTTCATGATGTTTTTCAATTTTTAGGCCTTTTTTTAGGACTTTTTTTATTGTCAAGACCATGTGCGCTACCCACTGCAGTCCCATGATAAGATATTACCCCTAGTCAGGCTGATGGAAAGGACATGACTGGTATGGACGATAGGTGATGCATAAGACTTTGATGTCAACCACTGTCAGCCATGGAAAGAAACGTCATGATGTTAGGGTGAAACATTGCGACGAATGTCAAAAAAATGGATGTTTATTATGGACTAAGGTAGATAGAGTGACAATAGATGTCAAAGAAATGACTGACTACACATGGTGCCTGTTTGCTAGGTTTTCACCATGGTACCTATCCAAAGTGCCTATTTACCAGGTTTTCACTATTAGATGAATTATTTCTCTTTATTTTTGTCAATTTTTTTTTCATTTTTTGGTGTCACTGGGATGCCTGTTTGCTAGGTTTTCATCCAAGTGACAATATTTTTGTATTTTTCATTTTTTTTGTATTTTTAATGGTTATCAGCTAGACTTTCTGATGCTATGTATAGAACTTGCGTAAATGCAGATTGTTGATTGGCTCTGTCAATTGTTCACCATCTGAAGTAGCCAACTGATATGTGCTAGAACCAAATGACGTGGTGATGATGTATGGGCCCAACCAATTGAGCTCAAACTTGTCTAGTTTTTCTTTGTTGGACTGATTCTTAGGATTCTGCATGAGAACCAAGTCACCAATGTCAAATTTTTGAGTCATCACTCTTTTGTTGTAGCTTTTGCAAAGACAATTTTGATATGCCTATAAGTGGTTCAAGGCATTATGTCTGCATTCATCTAGCATTTCTAATTCATGCAGCCGTGACTATCGATATTCTTCATCAGTGATTAGACCTTTCATAGAGACTCGTAGGGATGGAATTTCGACCTCTATGGGAAAGATGGCTTCGGCTCCAAAGACGAGGGCGAATGGAGTGGCTCCAGTGGGAGTACGGATGCTAGTGCGATATGCCCACAAAGCAAGATTCAGTTGTATGTGCCAATCACGACTAGCATCATTGACAGTCTTCTTAAGAAGTTTGATGATCATTTTATTAGATGCCTAAGCTTGACCATTTCCTTGTGGGTAGTAAGGCATGGAGAAGTGGTGTCGGATATGGAAGCATTCACAAAGTTCACGAACATCTTTATTTTTGAAGGGACAACCATTATCTATGATTATGGATTATGGAATACCATATCGACATATGATATAGTTGAGGATAAACTTGGAAATTTGTTTGCCTGTAATGTAAGTGAGCGGGATGGCTTCGATCCACTTAGTAAAGTACTCAGTGGCGGTAATGATGAATTTGTGGCCATTGGATGAGGTAGGATGGATCTTTCTCACGAGGTCGAGTCCCCATTGTGCGAAGGGCCAAGGAGAAGTAATCGGTTGAAGTTCCTGCGCTGGTGCATGAATCAAGTCACTATATATCTGACACTGGCGACACATTCTGACAAATTCAAGTGCATCTTTCTCAATAGTTGGCCAATAATACCCAAGTCTCATTATCTTTTTGGTTAAGTAGGACCACTTGAATGGGATCCGCATATACCCTCATGTACCTCTCGCAAGGTTGTTCGTGCTTTGTCAGTGTCAAGACATCGAAGAAGGGAGTTATCAAAGCTATGGTGGTAAAGGGTATCACTGAGGATGGTGTATCTGGCGGCTTTTTAGACAAAGGACTTTCATTGGTTATTGGATAGGTTGGGGGGAAGGGTTTGGGACTTGAGGTAGTCATAAATGTCTTGATACAATGGAGAATTGGGACCAACAAGCTCACAAACCATCTCTGATTTTGGTATGTCATATGCAGGAACCAAAAGTTGTTCTACCAAGAATTCAAATTGAGGCACATTACTAGGAATGTCTAGGAGAGAGCCAATTGTATCCATTGCGTCTACTACCTTATTTGTGTTTTTGGAACTTGCTCAAAAGTCACCATGTGAAAATATGTTTGAAAGCTATCAACCATTCATTTGTAAGGAATTAATTTCTCGTCCTTAGTGTCATAGTCATCATTGACTTCGTTAATGACCAATTGAGAATCTCCATAGACATGGAGTGTTCTAATTTTCCATTTGAAGGCCATTTCGAATCCTATGACAAGTGCCTCATATTCAGCCACATTATTTGTACATGGAAAAGCAATGCGGAAGGACTTAGGGATGGAGTCTCCTTGAGGGGTGATAAATAGTATTCCTGCCCCTAAGCCATGATTAGTATGAGATCCATCAAAATATAGCCTCCAACGTGACTTAGGTTTTGTATGAAATATTGAATCATTTGGAAAGTCTGCTACTAGCAGATGATTGCCCTGTATAGGTGCATCTACTAGTTGATCTACTATCACTTGTCCCTTTATCGACTTTCTTTCAACATATTGAATATCATATTCACTCAAGATCGTTACCCATTTGGCTAGGCGACCTGTCAATGCTGCGTGACTTAGGAGATATTTCAGGGGATCAATCTTCACCACTAAGTTTGTCTGGTGATTCAGCATGTAGTGTCTTAATATTTGAGCAGTAAAGACAACTGCTAGGAAAGCACATTTGATAGTTGTGTAATTTAGCTCATAGCTGACTAGTGTCCTACTGATGTAGTATATGGCCCTTTCCTTTTCTTCATGGTCGTTTTGTGCCAGTAATGCCCCTAGTGCTAAAGTTGTTGCAAAAATGTACAGAATCAAAGGTTTCCCTTCGATTGGTGGCATTAAAACAGGTGGTGACAATAGATAATCTTTTATTTGTTGGAAGGCCTCCTAACATTTATATGTACACACAAAAGGGATACTTTTGTGCAAAAGATACTGAAATGGATGACACTTGTCTGCCAATTGTGCTATGAAACATTGAATAGCTTGTAATCTACCTTGCAATGTCCTAAGTTCACTTATCCCTTTTGGAGTAGGCATGTATAATATGGATTTTACCTTGGCAGGATCGACTTCAATGCCTCTACGAGAAACAATGTACTCCAAAAAATTTCCTGATGTCACGCCAAAGACACATTTCTTTAGATTCAAGTGAACCTTGTATTCTTCCAGTCTTTTGAAAATTTTGTCTAGTACCCTCAAGTGGTCTTTTCGTTTCAAAGATTTTTCCAAAAGATTGTCTACATAATCTTCCATTATCTTGTGCATCATGTCATGGAATATGGTTGTCATGGCTCTCTGATACGTCGCACCTGCATTCTTAAGACCAAAAGGCATGATGTTCCAACAGTATGTGCCCCAAGGACATATGAAGGTTGTTTTGTGTCAATCTTCAGGGCCAATATGAATCTGATTATAACCATAAAAACCATCCATGAGGGACAACATCTCATATCCTGTCGTAAGGTGCACTATGATATCGATGTTTGGCAAGGGAAAGTCATCCTTTGGACAAGCTTTATTCAAGGCCCAAAAATCTGTGTAGATGCAGATTTGACCATTTGGCTTTGTGAATGGTACAAGATTTGATATCCATTCGACATAGTCTATGGACCATATGAATCCTATGTCTAACAATTTCTTAAGCTCTATTTTGACTAACAAGGCGATCTATGGGTGCATCTTTCGCAGCTTTTGTTTCACTAGCTTGGCATCTAGAAATAATGGCAAATAGTGCAAGACAAGTTCTAGATCCAACCCAGGAATATCGGCATAAGACCACAAAAAGTTGACCTTACACTCTAAAAAGAATTTGTGGAACTCAGGTTTCTCTTCCTCTGTCAAAGATGCTGCAAAGAGGACCATCTTAGGATCTTCTATTGTAGATATGTTTACTTCCATAGTGTCCTCTATGAGCATGGCCTATTTTTCTTGAGTTATGGGGAGAAAGTACAGTCGTCCATCCTTAGGTGCCTTAGAGAGGTTTTCACCTTCAGATATGTCCTTTATTTTTCTTTTTTATCATCAGAAGGTGCCTTTTGGTTTTCACCTAAAGATGTGTCATTTTTTACTTTATTTTTATTTTTCATTTTGCGACTAGAGGATGCAGCAGTCTCCCCAAAGTAAGCGGCACAATCTAGGTCAATGGAAAATCCAGCCTTGTGGTCTCCACTTGGTATACCCTCACACAGTCCCATGAATTCTGCAATGGCCTCATCATTTTGAAATATGTCCATAACTGGCGGGCTTTGTTGATTCCAATCGATTAGTTGTGGGTAGACTAAGGAAATACCATGATCAGTATTGGTGAATGGGTGGTAGGATGTGGAAAGCATGCCGACAAATTCAGAGAGGTTAAAGATAAAAATTGTCATCGTCAGGCTCTATATCAGATTCTATCTAGTACTTTGCCTCGCTGGATTCACACTCCTCAACAAAGTAAGGAACAAAGGGAGTGGATTCAGGGTCAATAGTGTCATGTGGCAATTCAAATGAATCTGAATGATGGTCATTAGGTTCAATAGGGTAGACAAGTATGTCGAGATTATGGCCAATGGGAGTAGAAGAGGATCCGAACTTGGTGTTGTTTGGTGTCGTGTCAAATTTGAACATTTTCTAGAATCTCTCTTCAAATGTAGGCTCTCCAGGTTCAAGGAACAAGTCATCAAGGCAACAGTCACTTAGGGATCATTGGGAGCCAAATTCCCATTCGTGGGAGTCAGTTTTAGAAAGGGGATCTTCAATTGTCTTGACATAGTTTGAAGCATTTAATCTCTCGCTAGAAAGCACATTGGTACTATGATCACCAGATTCTCATGGTCCTAACCCTAACCCAAGATGTTTAGGTCTTCCTTTAGGTGCTAGAGGTTCTCACCTTCCTGTCTTGTGCTTGCCGAGGCCACTAATTCCATCATAGCCTTTTGCCTTTATTATGTCATATCCTTTACCATATATTTTTACTAGCAAGGGAGTTGGATCCTTTGGTTCTCTATAAATCCAAGATAGCACGTTGTAAGTGTCCTCTTGACTCATTTGACCCCACTTTATGAATACTATTTTTGGAGGGACTCTGAAAATTTCTTTTGACTCTAACATGAAGCAAGGCTTGTCATAGACCTGGGGAGACTTGGGCATCCTCGTTATACCATAGGCCGTATTCAGCTTATACTCTCCACACCCTTGGTCCTGGATCTTAATACTTCCGTCGATGCTCGGGGTGATGGATGAAGTGGTAGATGTCGTGGAGGTGGTCATGGTTGTTGAAGAAGCAGAAGTGGATATTGTGGTAGTGGATGTGGATGTGGAAGACTTTGCAAGTGTTGATGGGTCAAGGAATTTAGAGGATGAAGATGTCGAAGCTTCACTATTGATAGGTACTTGGCCCTCCGAGATACCTCTCAAATTGGTACAATATTGAAATGGGTCAGGGTCTCCCTATATGGTAATATCAGTGCCTTCAAAGCGAAACTTCAAACGCTGGTGATACATGGAAGGGACAACTTTCAAAGCATGAATCCAAGGTCGACCAAGTAAAATATTGTATGGAAGTTCTAGATCCAAGACTTGACAAGTCGTGTCCACAATGACTGGTCCGATACGAATTGGAAGTGTAATTATGCCCCAAGAGGAACGTTCTTCATCATCATATGCCTTGATAACAATGCTCTTTGTAGCATCTACACAAGCATCAAAAAATCCTAGGGCCTTAACCAATTTTAAGGAGCATATGTTCAGTCCTGCTCTGCCATCTACTAACACTCATCTGACCTTATGCTTATGGATAAAAACTTCAATGTGAAGGGCATCATTATGATTGGATTTGGACGATGAGTAGTCTTGGTATGAAAATGTTATATGGTGGGGAGCGGTAAGATATCCCACCATGGCTTCAAATTGATTCACATCAATGTCTTGGTGAACGGAAGACTCTTGTAATGTTTTGTCGAGTATAGCCTTATGCGTTGGGGAAATGCATAGCAACTCAAGTATATAAATCTATGTAGGTGTCTTCCAAAGTTGGTTAATGAGGTTAAAATGTACTTTAGGTTGGGACTGTTTGGTTAACGAAAGGGACTGTGATTGTTGGGCAGACGGGCCAGCTATTGTTATTTTTGGTTGTCTGGGAGGAGGAAGGCCAACTATGGTGACTTTTCCCCCATGGGTAGTGACATTGCATTTAGGGGCCTTTCTGATAGTAACTGTGTTGACATGTTCAATAGTTGTTCTAATATGATTTATGATAGGTCCACCAGAATAGTCATATGCAATACGAGCATGGTTGGCTCAATTATTGTTATTGTCTTTTGACGTGGAAGGGTTACTAGAACCATGATCCTTCAGTGGGTTCTTGTGTATGGTATGGTCTGAATTAGATGCAAATTGTGGTCCACCTATCTCAATGGTACGATTCTCGATAAGGTCTTGTACCAAATTTTTCAGTTGTTGACAGGAGGAGGTTTTATGTCCTTTTGCCCGATGATAATCACAAAACGTGTTGTTGTCCCACCAAAATGGTTTAAACTGCCCTGGTTCATATGGTTTTGGGTCCTCAAGTGTTATGACACCATTTTGAAGGAGTTTCTGGAGGACTTTTTCAATGGGATCACCTAAGGGGGTGTATGTGCGACTCCTGGGGAACTGTCTGGGTTCTCAAAGCTGCCTTTGATTTTGGTTATTTTGATTACCTTGGTTGTTTTGATTTGTCTGTACAACATTGGCAGCATGGGTCTGTGTGGTCATCTATGTATTTTGCGGTTGAGCCCCTTTAAGGGTAAGCATATGACCCATTGCATTGATAGCCTTAGCATCTACAACACCATCATTGGTGACATGTTTATTCTTAACCCAATATTTGTTCTTGTCAGTGGGTGGACTTGCATTTTTATTTTTAGGACCATATTTTAATCTTCCCTCAGCAATAAGTGCTTTCTCAAGTTGGACACCTTGTTCGACTAGGTCAACGAAGGTTGTACAATAATGAACTCACAAGCCATTTTTCAATGGGCTTAGGAGTGTTTGTACAAACATGTCAACCTTCTCTTTTTCAGGTATGTTTATGTGGCAATGACTTGCTAGGCCTCTACATCATTGGAAAAATGAGATAAACATTTCACCAGCGTCTTCTTGTGTAAGTGTGCATAAGCAAGTGATGGAGGTGTCTGTGTCAATGTTATAGGCATAATTTTTCACAAATTTGTCTACAAGTTCATTCCATGTTTTTATCCCCTTCAAAGTGGAGAACCATTCAAGTGTGAGTCTTGTTACTCTTGGAGAAGAGTCTCAACAAGTAAGTGTGTTCATATGCAATGTCCATACAGTTGGTCGTGAATTCTTGAACGTGTTCAATAGGATTTGTCTTGCCTTTGTATTTGGTGAAGTTTGGGGCCACATATCCACGAGGAAATGGTGGCATGTATAAAGTTGTGTCAAAAGGATATGGACATAGGTCATATGACATTGGTGGCATTTTGTTGGATGTTTGCATGTTTTCCATCTGTTTTTGGAGGTCTACCACTCTGGCTATCAAGGCATCTATTATTGGATTATTGGTCGCATCACACATAGGAGTGATGGGTATCCCTTGGGTCCCCATTGATTGTGATAGCATGTTCGAGTTTGAATGTGACATGTGTTGTTGTGAAATGTATGATATGTTTTGGTTTGGTGATTGCTGGTATTGCCAATTTTGATGAGGAATGTGTTGTTGTGTGTGGATTTGTGATGAATATGTGGGGATGTGTGATCCAACCATATTTGTCAATATTTGGGGGATCTGGTAACCTTGACTATTTTGGTGCCCAAAGGTATTCATTTGTTGTGGAATATGAGTGCTTTTTCCATATTGGAAGAATTGTCCATGTGGGATGTTGGTATTTTGTCCTTGGAATTGTCCATGTGGGATGTTGGTATTTTATCCTTGGAATTGCCCATGTGGGATGTTGGTATTTTGTCCTTGGAATTGTCCATGCAGGATGTTGGTATTTTGTCCTTGTGAGGCATTGATGTTTAGTTGTGACGATGTGTTAATGTTTGGTTGGGGACCTCTAATAAGAATACATCATTTAGTTCCTCCAAAGGGGTTGAATGAGATTCCAACATAAGGATTTGATGATGATGTCCCTATGGTCATAGATGAAGTCCCAAATATAGGGTTTGAGGAACTTGCCCCCATTGATGTAGATCCAAGGGTAGTTCCAACTATTTGTGAAGATGTTATTGACATTGCGGGCATGAATTGTGATATTACTTGTGGCATGGTGGGTGTTCCTCCAATAGATGTTGCATTGATTGAGTTGGAGGTGTGTTGAATTATGGTGCCACTAGATGTAACATTGATGGTGCTTGTAGCAATTTGTGTGGTGACAACAATGTTATTGTTGAAGGCATTGTTTGTGTTTTGTTAAGGTGTTGAGTTTTGTGTCATATTGTTTGGAGACAAAGGTCTTATGGTATTGATGTCAAATCCTCTTGGTAGTTGTTCTCCTTGGTCTAAAAGCATAGCAAGGTATCTGTCAGCATCGTTCAAGACCAAGTCCTCTACAAATGAAGCTACATCAGGATTTTGGGCTTCAGCCTCTAGATCCTCAACTAATACTTGTCCATTGTGGTCTCTCTATATGAACAGTTTGAATGGATTTCGAGAGGATGTTGGCAGGTTCATGGAAGATGGTATGTTCATGTTGGTAAATGGATCATTAAAAGTCATGTCTTGGTTCATGTCATAAGTGTTGGTGTGGATGTTGGTGTTGAAGTCTTGCCCAAAGTTTTCCATTTGTCTTTTCTTTCTTTGAAGCCTAGTTTCGACCATAAAAGAGAATTGCTCAAATGAGGATGATGATTATGACAACTAGTCTATGTTTTTGGTGTTTTTGTGATAAAGGATGACAATGTAAGGTGATTATGACTTTTTCCCAAGAAATTGATTGATGCAAGATGACAAAGTTGCCAAAGAAAGATGTCAAATGTCAAGGCGACAATGATGGCTAGGATGACAATGTTGATTAATGCAAGGTGATAGAATTGATTAGGTGAAAAATGAGGACTGAGATGATAATGTTGACTAAAAAAGTGACTAATGCAATGTCAAGGTGCAAAATGAGGACTAAGGTGAACACTATTTTTGGATTTTTTTGGATTTGTAGGCATAAAATATGCAAAGTATGGACTAAGATGACTGCAATGTGGAGAAAGGTTTGCCTAACCACTCTAAGCTTAATCTATGTCTTAATTTTGGTTATCAAAGGACTTGTTAAAGGGACTAAGTGACAAGGTCAAAATGACTAGCGAGTTTTCCTAACTAGACTATTGAGTTGGAAATTCTCACAAAAAGGACAATGAATAAAAAGGAGATTGTAGACTAAGTCCCAAGATAACCTACTCTTGAAGGCAATGATTTCGCAAAGTGTGATGAGGTGGCCTAATCCAAAGTCTACAAAGATGAAAACCGAAGGAAAAATCTATATAGGAAAGGATGATTAGGAAGCCTAGGAAATGCAACTAAAATTAACAAGGATAAACCTAAGGTAAAAATGCAAGCGAATGGTTGAATGATGAAAATTTTGAGCAATTTCAGTTCTGGTTTCTAACAGAGACTTCGAGGAAAGATGTTTGACAGCAGAAAAAATGGTTGGACTCAAATTTAATTTTGTGATGTTTTGATGAAAGTCTGAATTGTTTGAAGTTGATTTTTTTGTTTCCAGATTTGTGAGTGTTGTGTATACTATTTGAAAATCCAAAAAAAACTTAGCAAACAAGATGTTTTGAATGTGTAATCAATCACAAAGAAGACAATCACAATCCTATGGTTAGGCCAGGACAATTTTTGCTAGATTCCACTTGGGTTTCCCCAGCCACATATCCTTAGCGTGTGAATCCAGAAGCTTGGCTACACGGGCTCCCCCTTATAGTGCACTCTCTTCTCAAGCCAACCAAGCTTCCAGTGCCCATAAAACTCCCATGGCACGTTGATCACCTCTACTAAGGACTGTGAAGATGTGGATGCCTTCACAACAACTGTTGTTGCGCTAGCGGATAGAAGGTTTTTAGCTACTACACAAAAGTATTTAGTTTGGGACCCTCGTTCGAATGGTCATATATAGGGCAAGAGATTAATCACCAAATTAGGTTACACTCAATAGGGTTTATGGGAGTACTAATTTTTCAGTATGACACATCCGCACTCGTAATCCTAGGCTTTCTGTTAGGATTCACATTTATATACCGGTCGGGGGTAGCTCAGCCAAAGAGCTTCATTGCCAGTCTGAGTCACCTTGGGGTGAGTATTTTTTCCCACCAAGTAAGGCCCAATTTCCTAGAGTCAATAATAATTTCTCTTGCACCCAGGATCACACAAGTGCACAAGGGGAGAGGATACTCCTATTATTGAATCAAAGGTTACACAAGTTGAAAGCATTTGTTCATTTTAATAACCAAATCGAAGTGTGAGGAAAACACATCAAATACTTTGTTTATTTTAATCTAAGTTGATAATGTCAACTTAAACACGCAAGTTCTTTTTAGGCCCACTAATCCTTCTATGTGAAAGAGGCACTCAAGATAAAGTAAAATTGAAGTGAGGGCCCTGCAAAAACACGATTAGTAGTTTTGAGTCTCCAATCTTTGACAAGCAATAGTTGACGTTGCAAATCCAGAATCATGGACATTCGCACCTACAAAAACGATCAAAAATTAAAGTCACAAAAATAAATAAAAATAAAAATAACATTAGTCTAACTAATAAAAATTAATAGAAAAAATTGAATCTAAAAAAAATCTAATTAAACTAATTTATTAAGACAAAAAAAAATCTAATTAATCTAAATTCAAAAATACAATTAATCTAAAATCTAAAAAAAATTAAATTTTAAAAACAAAATCTAAGATTGAATTAAGAATCTAAAAATAATAATTAAAAATCTAAAACTAAAAATCTAATTAAAATCTAAAGCTAATTAAGGTCTTAGTTAAAAATCTAAATGTAATTAAAAATTTACCTATGTTGAAAATCTAATTAAAATCAAAATCTAGGTTTGAACAATTAAAATCTAACGACAAATCTAAATTAATTAAAATCTAATTAAAAATGTAAAACTAATTAAAAAAATCCTAATTACAATCTAAATGAAAATCTGCATTAAAGTCTATTTGAAAATCTAACTCAATTAAGATTTAGTTGAGAATCTAAATGAAATCAAAATGAAATCAAAATCTAATTAAAGTAAAAGCTAATCTAAATCTAGGTTAATTTAAAAACTAATCTAAAGCTAATAAAAATTAAAAGCTCTTAAGCTAATTCAAAGCGAATCTTAGTTAAAAAGCTAATCTAAAAGTAAGGAGATTAAAAGCAAATCTAAATTTGTACTTTTCCCATCTATGTTTCGATTATTCCTATCCTTCATAAACTCTTTTAAGTCCCCTGCAAACAATGCAAATAAAGCTGTGAGAACACAGATAGGAGTAAATCGAAAGGAATGCATGCCATATGTTCGACCACCAAAATTAATGAATGAAATTAATGAATGCAACAAAGAAAAGCTCGCAGGGTTTTATAAGCAACTTTCGGCGCCGAACTAATGAAGGCACTATCGTCAACTTTCAACGTCGAACTTTTATTGGCTTTTATGAGAAGCTGATAGAGTTGTGGGCTAACTACTCTAAACATTTACTGTTGTCAAAGTTCACCGAGAGGCAACAACAACAAAGCTATCAAAGCCCTAATATGTTTGGTATGTTTGGTGGAAACTGCAAGTGATGTGGGTCAGAATGAATCAACCCTGTGCATTAGAAAGGGAATGGTAGGTAATGCATAGATTGTGTTCCGTGATGTGGAAAATGGTGAGTGTCGTCCATCTGAAGGGAAACATTATGCTGCTGCAGCTGAACAAAGCATAAGGGATATATGCCAAGCAATGTTAGAATGAATGAATGCAGTCAAATACACCATACCAATTATCAATAGACAAATATACCAATCCATTTCCTTCCTATTATAACTAATTTTCGGTAGGCATATACGTTAATCCAGTTCATCGTTGTTATTAACATCTGTTATAACTAATTTTTAGTAAGCAAGCAAAGTTGCTGATCCACTTCATTTCTGACATGACATGTATAATAAAGGATTAAGCATATATGCTAATCCACCTCATTGCTATTATAAGGACTTATTTGCACAAAGGACGTGAATTGCTACCAATAAAATTCAAAGAAATACAAATAGCTATTGTGACCAAGTGCCCCAGTTGTGACAAATGATGTCGTTCAATGCCCAATTCTCAATCACAAAGTGTGGAGGAGCATAAACCAATAGTGCTGGGGAGAGCAGTGAAGAAACCAATAGCAAACACTTCAACACTTCAAACAATAGTAATGCACTAGTGCTGGGACAACAGTGAAGAAACCAGTTGAGATATTTTCAATAACGCTTAACAGAGTGATATAAGAAGGAAGTTCACTATCTCATCCAATCAAATCACAGAAACCCAGCAAAAGATACCTTTGATGGCTGATAAACTAGAAGAAACGTATTATATGCATTCAATGAAAAGCACGTCGGATTCACCAAATGTATTAGGATAATTTTTTCAAGTTAGATTGTTTGTAGCATAAAATTAATTTCCCAATCAACAATAGAGCACAATGAAAACAAGAAGCAAAATAAGATGAAACAACATCACCTAGTATTCAAGCCTGCATTGGTTGACCTCCATTGGCCTTCTCCATCTTACTGAAAACTTGTATAATTGCCCTCAGAATTGAAGTGCAACTATAACCTATGCCAAAAAGAGCAAAATATTGAAGTAATATGTATGCTCAAGTACTCAAAAGCTCTCAAGCATATTGTGCATAACTCTTGTGTGTCCAAAATGACTTGAAAGAGGTCCTTTTAAGGAATTCCAAATTGAGAATGGATGGCCAGGATTAAAAGTTGGTGAAGCCCTAAGATCAAAGGCCAAGAATCAATGCTATAAGAAGGATTACGGTTAGGGCAACATTAGGTCAAAGTTAGGGCAAGCCTTGAAATGAAGGGTTGAGATTTAGTTGGAGACAATCAAATCAATGGTGGAGAAAAATAGGTAGTTGGAATAATATAAATTATTTAATTTATGGAGGAATGTTGACTTATGAATTAAATAATGGTTTAATTCATAAATGAGAATGAGACAAAAAACAATATTTATAATTATTTTAATTATTTATTTGGTGGGATGGAATGTGGGATAAATAAATGAGTTTATTTGATAAATGATAATATTATAGAGGAAGTAAGGATTGATTAGTGACACATTTAAATAAATAAACATAATTTATTTATTTAAATAATCATGGAGGAATGGACATGATTAGATAATTGAATTATGTGAGGGAAAAGCATGGCCATCATAGAAAAATATGGTTTGCAAGCTGAGGCCATTTTCATGTGTCTACATGTATGATCAAATTGATCTTTGTGCGTGTGGAAACTTAATTGTCGACAATCATGAAGTAGGATATGCAGATTTCCATGCGTTTGGGAATTAAACGGTGATAATATGCATGCCAACGAACTGTCCAGTTTGCGCATGTGTTCTTCATTAAACATTGATGATTGCCATCATCACTTTCTTCTATAAATAGAAGTGGCAATTTTTTATTTTCACCATAGCAATTATTTGTCAAGTCTGTGAGTTTGTGTAGAGAGCCAAGGTTACGAGTGAAAATTTTCTAGTGGCAGGATGAACAAGCCTTGTGTTTCACTAGTTCCGATGTGGAGGTCTTCTCAGCTCAATTCACAGAGGTCCCATGATGAAGACCTGAAGCAAATACAATGTGTTTAGGAGGATACCCAAGGCAAGGGATTTGTACCTATTGCTACCAAATGCAACTATCGTCTAAAAGGCTAAGCCACAAGCTCAGAAGTGGCAGGAGCAAGGGGAAAATAATCTGTTGGGCCCTCTAGTGGGGTTCAACAGAAACTTTGATATGGTCGTGGCTCCCTTGGATGACAAAATTATCCCATTAACATCACAGAGAGCTCATCGAAAACCGAAATAGAGATGGATTCTAGCTACCATCAGTGTCTTGAGACCTTGGGTTGAGCTCCATCTCCTGGAGCTACGATGTTGTCTATTCTTCCCTTAGTGGTCAAAACTACTAGAAGGCGTGATGGGGTTGTGTTTAAATGAGACAAGGATGAGGAAGGGATTGAGGTTTCCTCTCCAACCCTCGCTACAACATGAAGTGGGTGTGTGTGTTGCTGGTGGAAGGTCTTTTGGTTGATGAAAAAGGTGGTGGTGAAATGAAATTTTTGTGGCAGTTGCTTTCTTTTTGTGTGCGTGGCTACTTTTTGGGGTGTTAGGTATGTGTAGGATCATGAATGATGGGCCAAAAAGTGGCAATATTATGGGTATTTGTAGGGTATGTGGCTGACGACTTTTTTTACCTAAAATTGATGAAACGAAAAGGGTTTTTAGAGGAGATTCTCAGCTTTCCACCAATATGAATTATGCTTTAATTTGAATTTAATAAATAATTATTATTCATTTTTTATTAGAATTATGACTAAAGTCCTGATTGATAGGCTGATTGAAAAAACATCTATAACTTTCAAATGGTATCACATTTTTTGAATCTAAAACATGCGCCACATTCTATGCTTCACATACTATAGGATTAAAAAAAGAAAAATTAAATTTCATGAAGTTTTGACCAAATTAAGGTGGTCAGACATACAAGTTTTTAATTTTTTAAAGTTGTAATAAAAAACTCATAATTAATTATTGACTTGGAAAAAAATTACAAAAAAATATGCATCACATCCGGACATGAGTCCTATACTTATATATAAAATCTTATAAAAAAATATTATAATTTTATTATGGTTAGGGGGTCAAACAGACACCTACTTATTTTTCCCTAAAATTTAAGTACTACTGCATTGAAATTTCAAATTTTCACCAAATAGATTTTATTTATTTTAAATAAACCTAGTAGTTTGGAAACTACATTCAATTTTCTACAGATTCTATGCTTACATATTTTTGAAATAATATAGATAACTTATTCAAATTTTAATATCAAGTTGCCTAACGCGGATTTTTTTTGAATTTTTTGCCACTTAAGGGCCTAACATTGGATGCTGACTGTGTGCCCTCATGGTGGTATGGACATCAGTTTTGATGCTTACTTGGCGGTCAAGGAAATTTTGGCAGTACTTTATTCCTCCTCATGGCAGTTGTTGCAAGTATGGTGTCCCCATTTCAACAAAATTATCATATGGGGAATTTTGAAATGCAGTTGAAATTTGGTGCGATATGAAATTTTGTAATGTAATTGCATTTCAAGTTGGAAGCTTGTAATGCCCCCTTTTCAGCATAAGCACTTAAACCCAAATCTTGCACTCAAAGTATTTCTCAAAGAGACATTAGAAATATTAAAGATCAATAAATTTCATAATAACGCCTAATACGGTTGAAGATGAAATAAATATTACATTCTTGTCAAGGATTATTCATTTATACCCTATCACTCTTATGAATGACTCTTCTATATAATTTCATAAGACCATCAGGTAGCTATTAAGCATCTATTAAGATTTTAGGATGAGATCCTATTGTACCTTCTATCATAATAGAGTCATTATTAAATATAAGCCCCAATAATTGCTACAAGCATTATTATTGGATAACCATGAATATTGTTTTATATAATTTGTATGTATTGTATCTATTCATCATTTATGACGTAACCACGAGTGTATGTACACACATCTATAGTATACATGTAATCTACAAACCCATGTTGTGATAAGCTTGTCACCAAAGCTAATAAATATAAATCACAAGCTTGATAGAGTAATGATGTTAATAGCCAATTATGTAATTATAAATTTAATAGCTTTGGAATCACATACCTCCGTCTGCATATGCCATAAAGGAACCTTCTATCAGTAATTCCCTATTTCCTCTCTTTGTGTATATTCATATATCCTTCCCATATCGATAACTCACACTTTATATAATACTTACCTCGATCTCCCTCCATTTGCCAACTAAGACCGACACATGTTTATCTTTATGCTTCTTTTATATGGAATAAGTTCTACATTTGAACTTGATCGGTCATAGTAGCTGTGAAAGTGTTATTGAGGGTGATGACAACAAGACCAGAGCTTGCCACTATGCATACCACTTGCGTCCTTGAAGAGGCCACTCTACCCACGCAGGGCATTGTCACCTGAAACCACGATAGGTATTCCATGTCTAACTACCACTCAATGTGTGTCGCTCCTATATATTGCGGATATTCTCGTTGATTGTTGTGGGGACTCAAACACCAAAATGTTGGGCATGGATGCTCACAGAGAGTCAAGTTCTTGTAATGATCACTGTCACCTCCCATTCCGCCATAGTCTACAGTCTCTCTAAGTTTCTGAAATGAAACCCCGTGAGCTTTCATTCCTTCAGATCACCTATGCGTATACTACATTTTTCCCCATTATCCCCCTATGAATTCTATGAATTCCCTTATTTCATTCGATTCAAGAGGCGTGACTTCTAGAAAGCATTGCCCTGCTTGATCAGTTGGGTCCCGGTGATGAGACGGTAAAGTTTGTTCGGATTATTTGCATATCTAATTAATGTGCTAAGCTTAAGAATATCAATATAGGTATATAATTATTTTATGATGATTATAATCAAGTTCTTTTTATGTTTCCATCACTCATACATTAATAATATTCATTTATTTATTTCATTTAGATAATTGTGATCGCTCCTATTTGGTGTTATAAAGTTCCTATTATAATTTTCTATTCTATTAATTCATTATGTATTAATAGCTATCATAGCATAGAGGTTGTGATATGAAAATCATTATTATTTATATTTTAAATAAAATGGTAATTATAATTGAAATATTATACTTAATATTTATAACATTATCTTTTGAGACTTATGGATATCAAAAGGTTTTTATATATGTATTTTGTTTATCTTATTTTTAATGCTACCATTTTGGGGACATGGCAGTCTGCCCTGCCGAGAGATTGCTTGTCCTCAAGCAATTTCGACTTGAATTGAGAAAGTCCCTTTTATCATTGTTAAGTAGAAGAGATTATAAACATACATGGTGTAACTATGTTACTAACACACAAAGGTTATACACAAATCATAAGCGTAGACATGCGTGCTAGAAATCCATCAATCACATCAAACATAGAGAAGATATTTCAGACATGTAGCAATCAATGACATAAGATAGGTATATAATCACTCAGGTTGAATACATACCATACATGGAGCAAATGATCATACATGAAATAGTCACAAGGTATGCACATAAGATATTGTGAGTCACAATCACAACAGTAATGAAGCCAATAACATATGAAACATGAGAGAACATTGAAAGGTGCATAGGTCATGTTATGAAGCTTATTCAAGGTGTTAAGAAGGCACTCATATATGAAGGGTCTTGACAAACATGAATTAATCATGTATAAAACTTTTATGAATTAATCATGCTGAAAGCACATCAAATATATAACAAACACATGATCACTCAAAAGATATGATATATACACTTAGGAATTACAAGGCATGCCAATACACTCAAAGTATGCAAATACAATCGAAGAGATACACATGTTAAATCGGAAGTATACACTCAAGAAGTAGAACATACATAACAGGAATATACACATGCAATAAAAATGCTAAAGCTCATTAGGAATAAAGCAAGTATGTAAGACATGAGGTACACTCATAAGATATGAATTATACATTTAAATACACGTAAGCAGTAAAGCATGAAGTATAGGAATGAATGGAAGATAGACTCGAATACATAAGGCATGGAGTATTAATGAAGTATGCACTTGAATATATAAAGCATCAAGCACACATGAAAATGGAGTAGACATGCTGAAACACACCAATATTGAAAGACACATCAGGAAGTTATCCATAGAGAAGTCATGTTGAATATATTAGTCATAAATGCATACAAGATACAAAGCATGAAGCAAACACAAATACATGTATAGAGCATAATCACAGATTACCCATGAAGCATACAAATATACGCAATACACTTATAAATACATGGAGTAAGACACACCATGTTAGACAAATACACACAAAAACATCGAGCAATAAATTGCACACAAGGCATGTAAATCATGTAATCATGCTTAGGAAAAGAAATATACTTGAAGCACATAATCCCATACAAGGTATCTAATGCATAAATACTCATAAGGTAGGAAGCAAAATAGACACACTCAAAAAGCTACAAATAATTACATACAAGTAATGCATTACAAAAACACAAGCATACACTTAAGAATGGAGTCGTCATGTATAGGAGTACATCAATCATGAAGTGAGCAAGTAAGATGCTAACCAAGTAACAAACACCATACGTTTGGTAAACATGAAGTATATGCACGAGTGTAGAAAGTCACAAGTCATAAAGTTATTGCTCAAGGAGTGAAGCAAGAAGGGTTTCACACGCAAGGCTAGCTTAGAGCACTATTCCTCAGTCCGAGAGCAGCCAACCAACACCCGTGGATATGACCCCCTCGGCCCTCTTGGTAGTCCTGCAGTCATCCAAGGAGGGTGGCATACTGAGAAAAAAGTCTCTAGTGTCTGCTTCCTTATGTATGCTCCTGATTCCCCTTCATTCCCAAGTCAATAAACCGAGCTTGATAATTTAATGGTGGATGGTCATTCAATCAATATGTAGAAGTTGAGAAAGCCAACTTCACAGACCCCGAAGATCACCTACATGCAAATAACCTGTCACATAAAGAAGGCATTCCAGACAAAAGGCGAGGGTGCTCTGAAAGATGAAAATGTATTCATCTGAGAGAGAGATAAATTACAATGATGAATCCTTATGAAAGGATATTGTGCAACCCTAAAAGAAACCCTAATAGGTAGACATTTAATAATTAATATAATTATTAAATGTCACAAAATGCAAACTAAAGTGAAATCTTAAGAGAGGAATAAAGGTAATTTAATCAACATGATTAAATTAAAACCTTTACTCTAACACCCCCCCTTAAGATGAGCAAAAGTGCAGTTACAAACATGTGCAAGAAAGCAAAGGTAACTACAATGCAAGAAAGTAAACTTGGGTCCCGGCAACAAGGCCTGATCAGTACCCAATTACAACCAAATCTCTAAAAGTGGAGAAATAGAGAAAACCTCATGGGAAAAACTCTACTCCAAAAAGAGATGAAAGAAATAAATGTACTAATAACAGAAGGATAGGAGGTGGATAACATAAGACCCCCCATAGACAACTTCTATCATATAAGTACATGTACAATGGTCTCCATAGGAGAAAAAGAAAGAGACTAGAAGGCCCCCCCACAACGAAGAAACTCCTGTTGCACATATGGATGCTTGAGGTAGAATCTAGAAAAAGATCCTAAAGCGGCATATAATATTCCTCCCCTTGGGAAGAAACGGATCCAAAGGACAATGTCGAAGAAACCTTGTGAAAAAAGATGAACCAATCTGTCTCAAGATGTGTGCCATGATAGGATGTTGAAGAATCTCTCTGTCTGAATTGAAACAAAAAATGTCAAATCCAAACTAAACTGAAGACTCAAAAATTGCAACCTCTGAATGCACTGATGATGGTGGGCTAACAGCTGGAATATGGCTGTCAACAAAGAGGAGCTGAAAATCCTCAAAGTAATCCTCCAGATCTGCAATATAGGACTCTACAAACAAAGACGAAACGCCTGCAAGATAAGAATCCCAAGTAGCCATGTCTGAAAGATGTATGATGTCCTGCTTAGCTGAATAAATAGGATCCAAAGAAGAGGCAATATCAAACTGATCAAGAACAACAGGAGAAGATGCTGATACAAGTATAATCTCAGTCTGAAGAGTAGGAACTGTGAGACAATCCTCTGATTCATCAGAATATGTAAGGGTGTCTAAATACTGAATTTCCTTTAAAGTATCATGATCAAAAGGTGTGTTCTCTCTCCAACCAATGGGTACAAGACAATCTGAAGCAGGATCCTCTGGGAATGGAGAAATATTGGGGTCTCCATAGATCTCCCAAAGACGTGTCCAAAGTGAGTGAGGACAATCAATGCCCGATATAGCCCACACAGTGTCATCATTAACACTAGACCGTATAAGTCCTACTATGTGATTTCTAATGATATCCTAAACTAGTTTTCCCTTTGAAGTTGTTGGTTCAGGTATGAGATCATACAAATAAGGCAAAAAATTAAGCCACCTACAATGTGTAAGTATGCCCTTTGCCCATGACTCATAACTACCCCGTTCCAGAAATACAACTAAAGGGTGAGTAGAAAAACCCATGATAAATCTTCAAATTAAAACATCTAAGAATAACTGACCTCAATACTGATAAACCAGATCAAATAAAGTCATCCCACACAAACAAATCATTTCCAAGTGCTGAAACGTCCAAGTAATTGACAGATGTGTGAAAACACAAAATATTGAATAAAATGTACCTGGTGTAAATTCTGGAAAAATAAATGATAGATCTGGAAAGAACACAGAAACACCTTTCCAACGCCTCTTTGTTTGCGAAAAATGGAGTCCGTATGCAAAAGATATGGCTCTAGGAGTGCAAAAATCTTGTTCTGACTTTGACTAACAAAAAAGACTACAAAACGGTAAAATCAGAAAAAAGACCTGCATCAATTACATTGGGCTCGGAACCAGCTTTCCAACGCCTATTTCCATTCGAAAATCTGAGCTAAAATGCCCAAGTTATGCCCGATTTCGTGAAGGTTGCTCAAAAAGGTTTTAAAAAAAAATTGCACAGCCCTCAAAGGCTAAGATCTTCGGCCCCTGGTCATATGGACGACCAGGGGGCTGGCGGCAAGGTGCTAGGCGCGCGGCCCTTGGTTGTGCATGTGACCCTGCTGCTTGCAGGGGAAGCCCTCGAGGGCTGTCGGCAGGGTGCTGGTCACCCACGTGACCTGGGGCTAGTTGAGGTAAGCCCACGGGGGCTGCACAGCCCACCGGCGGCAGACCGGTGGCTCTGCCCAGCCCGGTGGCGCCCGGGTGGCCACCCGGTGGCCGGTTGGTGGTGGACCGGCGGCGCCCGGGTTTAACACTGGCCGCGCAGAAATTTTTTTTAAAAAACTTTAAAAAATCAATTAAAAATTGATTTTTTTTAATTTTCTGCCTCGATCTGTGTGCCCTAGGGCTCGCCTTGGGGCCAAAAAAATTTTGCTTCCCAGATCAACTGTAGCCAAACT
This sequence comes from Sequoia sempervirens, assembly GCA_007258455.2. Lineage (NCBI taxonomy): Eukaryota > Viridiplantae > Streptophyta > Pinopsida > Cupressales > Cupressaceae > Sequoia > Sequoia sempervirens. The sequence goes on from VDFB02009965.1 coordinate 70,214, forward strand.
GGGCTTGCCTTATATGAAAATATAGGTTTTTGGCTGCTCTGAATCCAACCGTGAGGTCCGTTTGGGCCCAAAATGCACCCAAAAAATGGAGTTACCCAGATCCACTCAAAATCAGCCAGAAAACTTTTGAAAGCCCTATCAAACCCTCGAAGCTCCAAATTCTTCAAAAGATGAACAGGAAGTAGCAGGTCTGGAGCTCTGATACCATGTAGAAGTTGAAAAAGCCAACTTCACAGACCCCGAAGATCACCTGCATACAAATAACCTGTCACATAAAGAAGACATTCCAGACAAAAGGCGAGGGTGCTCTGAAAGATGAAAAATGTATTCATCTGAGAGAAAGATAAATTACAATGATGAATCCTTATGAAAGGATATTGTGCAACCCTAAAAGAAACCCTAATAGGTAGACATTTAATAATTAATATAATTATTAAATGTCACAAAATGCAAACTAAAGTGAAATCTTAAGAGAGGAATAAAGGTAATTTAATCAACATGATTAAATTAAAACCTTTACTCTAACACAATACACTGCTACACTATATTTCTCATTCAAAGTTAACTATGTGATATTACAAGAATCTAGACAAAGAAAACGATGTTCAGATGTCAGTTATAATTGCATACCAGGGTCCACAACCTCCAGGCAATGCTATCTGGGTCGAGCCAATAGCTACGGTTAATATCAGGCAAGTCATAACAAATACCATGATACATCCAAATACATCATCATGATAGACACACTTGAATTAAAAGTTGCAAAGTAAACAAGTAAAAAATCAAATAGTATGCACTCGAATACAAATGTACATCTCGAATTCTCACACAATTTATTGAGTATGTTCTCAAATATGAATACAAGATCATATACACTCAAATATAGTCACAATTCAGTTGCTCAAATACACATACATTCATAGAATATATACTCAAATACAAATGCAATCATAGAATATACACCCAAATGCAAATTTAGTCATAAGTTATACTCAAATAAACACAATTGGCAAGAATACACTTAAATACAATCACAAGTTATAGGGTGTACAATCAATTACAAATACACTTGGATGAAGTTTGTTGTTAGACAATCGAGAAGGGGGATTTGGTGTATCCCATACTACACCATGGACCCGTCCTCCTTCCCAAGGTCATCGAGTATACATATAAACATGAAGCAAATATGCAAATACACATAATTCACAAGCATTCACATGAACATATGCTATGAAGCAATCAATTTGTAAATTTCTGAGCAAACTAAATAGAAATTAAAACACCCCAAGTTATCATCTCTTTGATCATCCAATTCCCAAATGGGGCTGAGTGGATCATGCACAAGGATTCCCTTAGTGATACCCTCCTCAGCCCGAGAGCGGCCAACAAGCACCCGTTGTAATGACCCCCTCGGCCCCCAGTGACAAACCACAATCCATCTACTGAGGGTGGCCTACCTTGAAGGGATCCTAGTCTCTGCTCTCCTTCGTGAGCATCCACTTCACCTCATCTAAAGTTTTATTAGAGTAAGAGACCATAATTTGATAATGGACAGACACACAGTCCATGCGATAGTTTGAAGGAAGGATTTCCATAGGAGGCCCTTAGAGTATTTCCTTCTCAGCCCAAGAGCGGCCAACAAGCACCCATTGTAATGACCCCCTCAGCCCTCAATGGTAGAACTACAGTTAAAGTATTTATCAAAGAGACATTAGAAACATTAAAGATCAATAAATTTCATAATAACGCCTAATACGGTTGAACATGGAATAAATATTACATTCTTGTCAAGGATTATTCATTTATATCCTATCACTCTTATCACTCTTATGAATGACTCTTCTATATAATTTCATAAGACCATCAGGTAGCTATTAAGCATCTATTAATATTTCAGGATGAGGTCCTATTGTACCTTCTATCATAATAGAGTCATTATTAAATATAAGCCCCAATAATTGCTACAAGCATTATTATTGGATAACCATGAATATTGTTTTATATTATTTGTATGTATTGTATCTATTCATTATTTATGACGTAACCACAAGTGTATGTACACACATCTATAGTATACATGTAATCTACAAACCCATGTTGTGATAAGCTTGTCACTAAAGCTAATAAATATAAATCACAAGCTTGACAGAGTAATGATGTTAATAGCCAATTATGTAACTATAAATTCAATAGATTTGGAATCACATACCTCCGTCTGCATATGCCATAAAGGCACCTTCTATTAGTAATTCCCTATTTCCTCTCTTTGTGTATATTCATATATCCTTCCCATATCGATAACTCACACTTTATATAATACTTACCCCAATCTCCCTCTGTTTGCCAACTAAGACCAACACATGTTTATCTTTATGCTTCTTTTATATGGAATAAGTTCTACGTTTGAACTTGATCGGTCATAGCAGCTGTGAAAGTGTTATTGAGGGTGATGGCAACAAGACCAGAGCTCTCCACTATGCATACCACTTGCGTCCTTGAAGCGGCCACTCTACCCACGCAAGGCATTGTCACCTGAAACCACGACAAGTATTCCATGTCTAACTACCACTCAATGTGTGTCGCTCCTATATATTGCGGATATTCCCGTTGATTGTTGTGGGGACTCAAACACCAAAATTTTTTAGCGCAAATGCCCACAGAGAGTCAAGTTCTTGTATTGATCACTGTCACCTCCCATTCCGCCATAGTCTACAGTCTCTCTAAGTTTCTGAAATGAAACCCCGTGAGCTTTCATTCCTTCAGATCACCTATGCATATACTACATTTTTCCCCATTATCCCCCTATGAATTCTATGAATTCCCTTATTTCATTTGATTCAAGAGGCGTGACTTCTAGAAAGCATTGCCCCGCTTGATCAGTCGGGTCCCGGTGATGAGACGGTAAAGTTTGTTCGGATTATTCGCATATCTAATTAATGTGCTAAGCTTAAGAATATCAATATAGGTATATAATTATTTTATGATGATTATAATCAAGTTTTTTTTGTGTTTCCATCACTCTTACATTAATAATATTCATTTATTTATTTCATTCAGATAATTGCGATCGCTCCTATTTGGTGTTATAAAGTTCCTATTATAATTTTCTATTCTATTAATTCATTATGTATTAATATCTATCATAGCATAGAGGTTGTGATTTAAAAATTATTATTATTTATATTTTAAATAAAATGGTAATTATAATTGAAATATTATACTTAATATTTATAACATTATCTTTGAGACTTATGGATATCAAAAGGTTTTTATATATGTATTTTGTTTATCTTATTTTTAATGCTACCATTTTTGGGACATGACAGCTCCCTTGTTCTATAGAATGGAATTCAAGGCTCATTTGCAGGAGTTCTAAATTTTTTAGTCTTTAGGTCTAATATGTGAAAGGGGTAGAAAATAGAAGAATACCAGAAAATAGCGTAGTGGAATTGTCTTGGTTCTGAACTCTGCATATGAAAATATTAATGAGTTTTGTAGAAATTACTAATATCAAATCCAATTTCATGCGTAATCCATCTACTCTTCTTTTTAAACCATTTTGCAAGTTTTGAATATAATATCAATTATATTTTGTTCATCTTTGAATATTTCATTTGATTGCATGCCTTCATTTTTTCTTTGGCTCAACGAATCAACTAAATGTTTAAATGGGGCCATGAACTTGTTATAGTTTACTGAGAATTTGGTAAGAAATGATGTATTATGTGTAGAGAGTTTTCATAATGCAAGTATTTATGGAAATATTCCACCATTATCAGATTTAAAGAATTTTTGCATGACAAGTTGTAAGATGCATGACTCCATTTCCCAAATGATGAAGATACTAGTATATTTGTCATGGTATTTTCCTTTTGAGTGATAATAACATATTAGACTGCCAATTCAGGCTTAGAATATAAATCTCTTAAAATTTATCTACAATGAGGAATGTGTGCGAGATATTTTCCTGGTTCCTTGTAAATTGATGGATATTTGCTTGAAGATTAGCCAACCTTTTGACTTAATTGTGTTGTTTGCCCTTTATAGGAACAAATCTATGATTTAATATGTCATTTATTGAGGTATTCAAATATAATGTTAAAAAGAACACCCTCCTAGGTCCCACAGAGCCTCAAGTGTAGAAGATTATAGTCTTTGACTGGGTCTTGTTAGTTGGCCATTCACTTTAAAGGTCTTGAATATAGGAGTTGGCTACTCCTTAGAGATTCCTTAGGTGTATTGGGAAAGACACTAATAGGATGGTGACTCTATTGGGGATATTCTCATTCTCCAAACACAAATACAAAATGCAAAATCAAAGGGTGAAGTGAACCGGGACATCTTGATTGGATAACAACAAATTCTAGAACTTGGCTAATATTTTGAGTGCAACAAAGATTGAAGGACCAGAACGTGACTCTATTGGGAAGATAGCCTAGAACGTGTACTACTTGTAAAGAAAATTTATCTCACTTGAAGTTCAATCCTCTAGAAAGAGGTGGCAACTCTGACTCAAAGAACCTGTTAAAGCATATATCAATTGATCGGATCTGTAATTCAAAAGGAAAAGAATAATCACTCGCTACAAATTACCAGGTAATTTCCTAGAATTTGAAGAACTAGGAGTGTACTATTGGTAAATCAAGATAAGTTTCCCATACTTGAGATGTAAATAATTACCCAATGAGTGAACTAGAACTAGATGAGGGAATTGTAGTAATAGTTTAGCATGTTTTTGTGTACAAGTTAAATTCCCGCATCATGATAAAAGAAGCGTGTTAAATTGCTAGATCTTACGTAGCATTTGTAAGAAGTACATATGTTGAAGGCTTAGGATCATACTTTGTGAAAGGAATTGGGATAATATTGTATGTTTTCTTGGTATATTCTAAATTTCTTTTCAAGAATTAAGGACGGGTTATTTGTTTGCATCACCTGGCATAAATATGAAAAAAGGCATGCAAGGTGAACAATCATTGTGTCACCAAGGCAATTTAAATATTGATAGGTATAGAGCTATTAGATTTGAAAATATTTCTAGTTATTTGAATATGGTACCACCCAAAGTCAGGGACAAAATACCAAGATTTAGTGGTGAAAAGTCATAATTGGCAAGTAGGCATGTGCAAGAATTTGTTGATGTGATGGGTGATTATGAAATAGACCTTAAAGATGTGGTTATGAAGCTATTTGTTCAATCTTTGAAAGGAGATGCAAGAGACTAGTTCTCTTTTTTTCCTGCTTCTTCTGTACATTGTTGGAATGAACTTAAGGCAGCCTTCATGGACCAATTTGGTGAAAGGATAAACCCAAGTGTTGCAAGAAAGAATTTCATGGAGATTTCTAGGGGTAGGGAGGAATTGGTCCCTACTTTCAACCTTAGATTTTCCAAGCTCATAAGGGAAATCCCTAAGCACATGAGACCCAATGATGTAGAGTGTTTGGTTGTGTATTTGGGAGCATTTGATAGTAAGATGAGCTTCTTGTTGAGGGATAAAGACCCTGCCACCTTACAACAAGCTTGCCAAGAGGCTATGAACATCGAGAAAAAAATGAAATACTCAATCATGAGAGGACCTGTGATTGCTTACAGTAATTCTAATTGTATCCATGCTATTGAACCAAATAGATTAGGGAGTAGGAATGTTTGTCAAGAAAAGAAGCCCGTAGATGTTACATTTGCATTACTCCCAATAGATGCAAGACATGAGAAAGCATCAACCTTACATCAACCAAGTATGGGAAGGGATCATTTGATTTTCTCTGTTAGAAAGTTGTATGAAATGAAAAAACATTTAAATGAGTCACCATATGACTTGTTCTCAAAATTCTTGGATGTTTTGATGGAGATACCCAAGAGTTTTAGGTGTAGTGATTTAATGTGCATCAATTTGTTTTGTGAAGCCTATATATTAGGATCAAGCCAGTGATTTGAGAATTAGAAGCCTAATAGCCTTGATCAAGTAGTACCTAGTTATCTCCCTTGTGATGTCATAAGCTATGAGCAAACACAAGGGGTAAATAATGAAACCTCACAAATTGATTCAGTTAGCACTTATCATGCACTAGTCAGTGATGGGAATACACTTGGCTTCAATGATATAACACAAATGAGGAATCAAAGGATGAGATCAAGTTTGGATAGTCTTCTATTGAATATGATTCTTCTTATGAAGTGGAGATGGAATCCCTTGCTTCTAGTAGGGGACATGTTAATAGCCTTGAGGGTGTGTGTTTCCTAAGTAGTGAGCAGTACTCTTCATGTGAAGAATTCTTTGAATGTGAGTCAATTATTGTGAGTGCAGATGATGAGGAATATGTTGATAATGTTTCTCTTTGTTCTTTAAGTGATTACACTTAAGTTGAATTCACTAATGATCAGAATTGTTGGAATCCTAGCGCTTAAAAAGATCAGATACATCCAATCATCATAAAGGTATGGAAAAATCCCTTATTTGATGAACTTGCATCGGACAACGAGGTTATAAATGATAATTCCTATTGGTGTAGAAGCAATCCTCTTTTCGAAGATAAACTTGATGAGTACTCAGCAAGTACTACTGGTGAATGTGTCATGGGTGGTTCAAACAAGAATCAAGGTGATATTAAGGTTGGAAACTTTGTCTTTGAAAATGTCACTCCTGACTTGGTAGTTCCCCAACTAAATGGAGGATGTGGAAACACAAACACTGGTGAACTGGCTTCCCAACATATGATTGAGAAAATTGTACTTGATAAGTATCAAGAGAGTGCCTCAGACTTGCTGACATCTAAATGTGACAATAGCTCACATGATAAAGAAGTTCAAGACTATGATGGTAGCTTTGAATATAGCATGACTATCAAAAGGGATGTAGATGATTGTGTTGATTTTCCTATGGTGATTGGTTATGTACTTGAAAAGTTAGTTGAATTGTCAACTATTCACGTTCCACATGATGATATTTTCCTTGACATAAAAATAAATCTACCCATAGGAGACCAAGAGGTGAATCAGGATAAAAGCATGGATGCTCAGGCAACATCATTTTATGTTGAGGAGAAGGAATTACTTGGTGATTCTACATAATATGTTAATATTGCAGGATTATTTCATCCATGTGATGAGTAGTTCAAAGGAATGGATAACTAGGGGAATGATATTAGTCAATATGAAGTTGCAGTGGAATTTGTTTGTAGATGATCCTTACCTTATGGACCTTATCATGGATCTTCTTTCATCTCATGAAGACAACACTTGTGACAAATAGATTGGACATGTTCCTGGTCATGTTTTTTCTTTTCCCTGATCCTGTAAATGATTGGCCAAGTGTAAGCCAAAGGTTTTATGAGGTTTTAAAATTTGATGAGCAAGTGGAATGTGATTCTACACTTCATGATAGTATGGAGTATGAGGGTTTCATCTTCCCAGTCTATTTTGATGAACCTATTGTGGAGAGGGATAAGTGTGGTAATGTCACATCGCATTTCATAGGCAATATTGATTGTGATGATGCTAGTAACCTAGAATTGCATAATATTCATGTGGACCCATTGCCAGTGAAATAAGCCAAAGTGTTTGGCAGAGGAAAGAATTATCCCTGAATTTTGGGGGCCAGGGGCCTCCAGTTTATGGATCTAAGCCAAATGTTTTAAATTGGCTTCTCTTGGAAGTGAATTGCAATGTATATTTTGTAAATAGTGTACATAGGTTGGTTTGGTGTGTTTGCTTTCTATTGTGTCTTCTTGCCTTGTGTGGGAAATATCTTCAATTTTGGTCTTCTACCTTGGTCTACTTCAACCTAAGATTTGGATTCTCGCTATACCCACCGGGGGTATACGTGCCTGAGCATGAGCCACTGATGGAGTCTCCCCAAATTTGTAATTTCTAAGCAACCTATAGACCTTGTCTGCATTTTCAACTCTTGTCCCCATGAGTGAGTAGGGTTTTTCCTTGAAAGCCTTTAGGTCTTCTAATGTTACGTTGACTTGCACTGCCGGTTTCCAATTCCTTAACTCATTACTTGAGCCATCATATACGTTTGGCTACCGAACCCTTTGGTCTAGAGCACCGGTCACTCAGTCAATTGTTGATTTTAATTGTGTCCCAAAGTCGGGTGTTATTTTTTCCAAAATTACTTAGGCTTAACTCATTCGTCTACAAGGGTCAAATCATCATCGGCCTAATATTGGCCCCTTATTTAATGCTAACCTTTCCATGTATGCAGGTTTAGTGATTTGAGACTGTGGGGAGAGATCCTGACCGTGCCCCACCAACTCATGGATGGAAAATGTTGGCCTATTATGCAATGTGAGAATGACAAGATGAAGACATGTGTCCTCATACGGACATAGGACCTGCCTTCCATTATCCAGCTCATTTCCCATGGTTCTGAAATGAAGACTAAGATTGAATGATGGGAATGATTTGCATCGTTCCCCATTGGCTCACTAGGAAAAGATGAAGGCTCATTAAAAGCCACGAGATCAGCAAGATCCCAACACGTGGATCAATCCACCCAATTTGAGAGAAGGATGAAGCTTGCTAACAAATGAATTTCCATTTGAGGTGGGTTAATGCCATTCACTGAAGACAAATCAACAAAGCATTGCTGGATTTCAAATCCAGTCAGCCCAAAGTGAACTATTTGATCTTCCATCTCATCATGAAATCAATGGATGACATTTAAAGTTGATAAACTATCATGTGATAGTCATTTCATTATATGACCATTGGTAATTAATGATCTATTCTCTGCAGGTGTGATCAAATTGATCTCCGTGCATGTGGAAACTTAATTATCGACAATCGCGAAGTAGGATATGTAGATTTCCATGCATTTGGGAATTAAACGGTGATAATACATATGCCAATGAACTACCCAGTTTGTGCATGTGTTCTTCATTGAACATTGATGATTTCCATCATCACTTTGTTCAATAAATAGAAGTGGTGAGTTGTTATTTTCACCATAGCAATTAGTTATCAATTCTGTGAGTTTGTGCAGAGAGTAGAGGCTACCAGTGTAAATTTTCTAGTGGCAAGATGAGCAAGCCTAGTGCTTCATCAGTTCTAGTGTGGAGGTCTTCTCAGTTCAATTCATAGAGGTTCTAGATGTAGACCCAAAGTGAAGACAATGTGTTCAGGAGGATACCCAGGGCAAGGGATTTGTACCTATTGCTACTAGATGCAGCTATCGTCTAAAGGGAAAAGTTGTGAGCTAAGAAGCAACAAGAGTAAGGGGAAAAGAATTTGTTGGGCCCTCTAGTGGGGTTCAACAGAAACTTCGATATGGTTGTGGCTCCTTTGGACCACAAAATTCACCCATTAACATCATAAAGAGCTCGTTGAAAATTGAAACAAAGACTAATTCCAGCTACCATCAGTATCTCGAGACCCTAGGTCGAGCTCCATCTCCTAGATTTGGGGTGTTGTCTATTCCACCCTTAGTGGTTAGGACTCCTAGTGGGCATGATGGGGCCACGCTTAAATGAGACAAGGATGAGGAAAGGATTGAGGTTTCGTCTCCAACCCTCGTTATGACACGAACTAGGTATGTGTATTGTGGTGTGTGTGCTGCTAGTGGAAGGTCTTTTAGTTGATGAAAAAGGTGGTGGTGAAATGAAATTTTTGTGATGATTGATAATTTTTGTGGCAGTTGCTTTTTGCGGTGTTGGATGTTGATTTTGTGCCCTCATGGTGGTATGGATGTCGATTTTGTTGCTTACTTGGTGGTCAAGGAAATCTTGGTGGTACTTTATTCCTCCTCATGGTGGCTATTGCAAGTATGGTGTCTTGATTTCAACATAACCATCATATGGGGAATTTTAAAATGTAGTTGAAATTTGGTGCAAAATGAAATTTTGTAATGTAACTGCATTTTAATTTGGAAGCTTGTTGGCTCCCTTGTTCTATAAAAGGGAATTCAAGGCTCATTTGTAGGGGTTCTAACTTTTTGAGTCTTTAGGTCTAATATGTGAAAGGGGTAGAAAATAGAAGAATACCAAAAAATAGGGTAGTGGAATTTTCTTGGTTCTAAATTCTGCATATGAAAATCTTAATGAGTTTTGTAGAAATTACTGATATCGAAGCCAATTTCATACATAATCCGTCTACTCTTCTCTGTAAACCATTTTGCAATTTTTTAATATAATATCAAGCATATTTTTTTCATCTTTGAATGTTTCATTTTAATGCATGCCTTCATTTCTTCTTTGGTTCACCGAATCAACTAAATGTTTAAATGGGCTCATGAACTTGTTATAGTTTACCCAGAATATGATAAGAAGTGATATATTATGTGCAGAGAGTTTTCATAATGCAAGTCTTTGTGGAAATAGTCCACAATTATCAAATTTAAATAATTTATGCATGATAGGTTGTAAGATGCATGGCTCCATTGCTCAATTGATGAAGACACTAGTCTATTTGTCATGGTAATTACCTTTTGAGTTTTAATAACATATTAGACTATCAATTCAGGGTTAGAATACAAATCTCTTAAAATTCATCTACAATGAGGCATATGTGTGAGATATTTTCCTAGTTCCTGGTAAATCGATGGATATTTGCTTGAAGATTAGCCAACCTTTTAAGTGAATTGTGTTGTTTACCATTTATAGGAACAAATTTGTGATTTGCTATGTCATTTATTGAGGTAGTGAAATAAAATGTTAAAAGGAACACCCTCCTAGGTCCCACAGAGCCTAAAGTGTAGAAGATTGCAGTCTTGGACTAGGTCTTGTTAGTTGGCCATTCACTTTAAGGGTCTTGAATATAGGAGTTGGCCACTCCTTAGAGATTCCTTAGGTGTACTGGGAAAAACAACACCGGTCTCAAAAATAAAGGAATTAATTTGAATAAAAATGCCCACGTCTCATATCAAAATTTAATAGAATTATTCCATAGGGAAGGGGAACCCCAACCTGTAATGACCATAAGCACTAGGGGACAAAATAAAGGAATTCATAGAATGTATCTTCCAAAACCCTAGAGGTTTGTTACAGCCTGGATAATTAAGTATTTCACTTGTGAAGGACAAATGACTATAGTTGTCGGACCCCCTTTTCATCTATTGACTAATTTACGCCATGAAATTGAGGACCCTTCTCTTAGGGTAAATTTACCAACCTTCATATGCCATTCAGTCACCTCTTTGATGGAAAAGACAGGGTCCCTCAAACATCACAGTCTTATACAGTTAATATGTAAATATCACTTTTGCAAAAATTCAAAAAAGAAACGGAATAGGTTTCTATAGAAATTGACAATGTGGAACTGGAAAGGTCACTTGAGGAGGGAGAATCTTCCAAGCAGAAAGAATAGTCTTTAGAAGAACCCTCCTCGAAGGAATTATATGTTCCTGAATCCCAACATACCTCCATGGCTCCCAGTGGTGATGTGTTGGAAACCTTGAAAAATGAGTTAGAAACCCCAGGACAAGAAGGGGAGGTGGAAATTGTGCATTCTGGAGGTGAAGAGGAACCTCATCGCAAGAGTAAGAAACAAATTAAAGTTACCTTTCAAACTACTCCTCCTTTATGGAGAAGCAAAAGGTTGTCTTCAGGGGCCATTGAAACTAAAACCCAAGATGTACACAGTACTTCCAAAAGAAAGAAGACCGGGACTCCAACAAAGGTGGTACAAATTGATAGTCCACCTGATGGTGAAGAAATAAATGAAACAAAAAAGTAAGGTGATCAATTTCCTCAGGAGGACAAGGAAACCCCATCACCCAAAGAATAGGAAGGGGATGAAACAAAATCGCCACATTCAAAGCAGAATGAAGATGAACTTGTGGGAGGATTTTCTCTTTTTCTTGACAAAGTGGGAAGCATACCTGAAGTTAGAGAAAATGTGCCTAATATTAATGAAGGAGTGGAAGAAGTGCCTTACTTATCCATTCTTGAGGATACTGAGGAAGTAAATATGCCTCTTGTTGATGAAGAAGTGCCTCACTCATACCTTCCTAAGGAAGAAAAAGTATCTCATACCGATGTAGAAATTCCTCCTTCATTCTTCTCTATGGACATAGGGGATGTAGAATATAGCTAGAGAAGCGAGGAATTAGAAAAGTTAAAAGAAAAAAATGTGGAATTAAGAACTAGGATACAGGATGATGAAGCCCAAATTAGCTAGGAAAAATAAAAGATTAAGGTGCAAATTGCCATTGTACATAAAAGAGACTATGAAATTGCAAAATTGACAGCATAAATGGAGGAAAAAGACAAGTTCATTGAACAACTATAATACAAGATTGAACAATGGAATCAACAAGATAGGTAGCATCAGGTTGCCTTGGGTGATAAAGATAAGTTTATTCAAAACTTGAAAAATAATTTTATGCAATTATTTAGTGCTTTTGAAGAAGAAAATAATAGACATGAAATTGAATTAAATGCTTCTATAAGTAAGATTGTGGAATTAGAAAAAAATCTGCAAGAGAGTGACTCTAAACCAATCATGGAGTCAAAAGAGACACAAACTGAACCTATTGTTATAGATTTGTTCCAGATATGCATCCCTCCAATATTGATGAAATGGATAGAGCATTGCTATCTTTTAAAGGAGTGGAATTTGAGAACAATAGGTTGAAGAGGGAATTGGTAATGTTAAAAGAATCCTTTCATTAGGAATATTGGGGTAAACAAGATGCTTGTGAAATTGGTGAGCTATTATTAGCTTGTAGAAGACCATCTACGTTGTAGTCCATGTTTCTTAATGAGAAAATTTTAAGATGGAAGTTACAAAGAATTCAACAAAGTCAACCACATGACCCTAATGACAAGGAATTTGTAAAGATTTTTGTTGAGTCACTCCCTGAACATCAAAGATTTGTTATGAGTTCTTTGTTCATAATTTTCTCCTAGACAAATATACAGATTTCTTTGTGGGAGAAGTAGAATTGAGATCACTCTTGTCCATAATGAGAAATCAGTTGCACTAGCAAGACAAATCTAGAGAATATGCATAGGTAGAGAGGACTATGGGGTTGCAAATGAGATATCCTCATAGAAAGCCTTACTTTTTCAAGGCACAATTTCTGGTTGCCAGACTTAAAAATGAAGTACAAGGAAAATATAATAACCTCTGGCTATGCCATGATCACTTCCAAGAACAAGGGCCAAAATTGATAGGACCAACTTGGCATGCATGTGAAGAGAGATATACCCCTCTCCCTATGCATCTCAAGAAAATGGAAATAATCTCACCCCTTAATATTAGATGGTCTTATAGAAGAGTAGTAGCTTTGGCCAAGATCCTTGGAGAATTGAAAATCAACTAGATTGGTATGAGGTACAAACCTCCTCTCCTCCTTTCACCACCTCCTTCAGCATATACCAATTTGGACTAGAGTGAAGATGGATTTTCTAGATGGAAAAAAAGGGTCACTTTTCATCAAGGATTCTTGGGAAACCTAGAGTAGCTAGATATAGAAGCAGATGATTTGTATGACCTCAATGCTAAATATGAGGAGATGAATAAGAGGAATGAAGGGTAGGAGGCACACTAGAGAGTAGGAGGATCTACTCAGGCTTAGGAAGGGGCGGAAATGATGAGGTAAAAATAACCTCATCAATATAATGGACTCAATATGCAAACCTATACTTTTTAGCCCATTTTACTCTGCTAATTAGTTACCTTTAGGATAAATAATTGCTCTCTTTTTTATGAATAAGCGTGCAAGCTTTACTTCTTGGAATTAGTTGAATTAAGCTAACTTATGCTGATTTAATGGTTTAGTCCTTTAGCATTTTATAGGTCAACTTCCACTCCCGATTACCACTCCAGTCAAAAGGGGAAATGAACATAGATCTTAACACTGTTGAAAGCAAATGAGCAGGCATCGAAATTCCAGGAATAGTTGTTATGGGCCGAGTCTTTGAAATTTTGTTATTTTTAGTTTCAAAAACTTTATGGCTCATGTTGAGCCTCTTTAATATTTCATGTCATGGGCTTTAAAGTCCATTAGTTATTGAATTTTTTTTAAAAGTCTTTATTGACTAGAAAGTAGGATTTTGTTAGCTGCTTTCATATAAAAACATGTAACTATTACAAATGAGGAATACAAAAGAATATCGTTATGCTGCCAATATGTATTTTTGAGAAAAAATGTCATACGAATGAAAAATGAGTTTTCCCACCACACTTTGAATTACTAAGTGATATGCATGAAGTCATGTGAATGAAGTATCAAGGAGATTTACAGTGCATGTGATTTGGGATAGCTGTAGACACACCCAAGAGCTGGTCACTCAAGGGTTATAGATAGATAGATAAGTATTTTAATTTTCATTCTACATTTTCTTTTAACAGATAAAAATTATAGTTGAAATTCATTTTCATGTGTGTGTGTGTCATACTGTCAGTGTCAATCCTATAGGTTGTAGCTAAGTCTGTAGTTTTTGAATTTTGAATCTAAAGTTCCAAAGCACCTTCCTTCAGTTATTTTTGTTAAACCCTTTTATGTTAGCTATTGAATTGATTATCTTTTGCACTAGATCAATGTTTCCTAATTTCTTTACGAGTTTTACTTCTTCAACACTTTACATGTTTTGTAGATTAATTATTTCTATCTTAGTGGTGATGTTTTTCATATTCATAGTTTTCTGCATCTTAGTTTAGATCACTTCCAGCTTTTTAGATAGATGTTTTACTGCTTTCAAGTTTAGAGATTCCCTAGTTTAGAGTTTCATTTATTTGTCTAGTATTTAGGAAACCTGAGGGAGATAGTTGAGATGTCTTCTATTGCATACAACCTTTGGACACTACCCAGTTGATATATGAATGTGTTTATTAACTAAAGTGTTAAGACTTGACGACATCCTATCAACATTCTTCCCTTGGAAGAAATGAGGACCTAATGCATGACTCTCTTTGTCTTCTTGTGTTATGAAGCTGATTGCATCTTTCCTTGACCTCTTACAAGTATTGTATTGCTTACGCAGCAAGCATCTTGATTTTTTTGGCTCTTAGTGACCACCCATCACACAACCCTTGTGTCCTTTTAACATCTTTCACAATATGGTGAACAACATCAGGACCTTTGTGGCCTGAATCCACAATATATATCTCATGTGCAACACTCTTAACTTGAGTAGCATCATAGGAAGACTCAACAACATCATTACCTTCATGTGAAAAGGATGCTACCTCATGATTAAAACTGTTGTTCCAAAAGTCAAAATAGGTGTCATACCCTGGTGTCATGTTTTCAACATCTCCAATGGGTTGATCCATGATTGTAACCTCTTCCACTTTGTGATCAACATGTTGACTCAATAGTGTGATATGAATCTCCACTTGATCCAAAGTTATTTCTTCTTTAGGACTCCCACCTGATGACTAATTTTTGCATTCATTTTGATCACTTGTAGGCTGCAAACTACAAACAAGTGATTCTTCTATCGTTCCTTGTTCTAGCACATTAAGCTCTTCACTTTTCTTAGTGGTTTCTCTCCTATATTTTGATATTTCTTTCCTTTTTCATTGTTGATATGGACTTGAAAACATCAAGTCATCTTCATCCTCATCTGGTATACCCAAGAATTGTGTGAAAGAAAGCATAGGGATTATGCAAGAAGTTGGGTCCACAAAAGCTAAAAAAGTGGTGTTTTTACTATTTTTTAGAATTTGTCACACTTGGACTGAAAATTTGAGGCACTTACACAATGAATCTTCTAAAAAGTCAGTACAATGAAATTTAGCATTTTGAATCTAGTTTTCAAATATGTAAATTATTCAAATACCTAGATTATAGAAATTAAATTTTGATAGGGATCTATAAAAACCACTTTTTAAAAGTCCCTATTTTTTAACCATACCATGCACGTGTACAGGCACCACTTTTTGACTCAAATAAAATAATTTTGCTAATTCCTTTAAGGGAAAGAGAGCTAATAACATGAAGATTGATGAAGATTTTTTTTGTAATTTTTGTTGAATATTTTTTTTATTGAATTTTTATTGGCCTTAATTGTTGTTTTTAAAAATCAACATGTATAGACAACATAATTGGACCTAAACTAAACATTTTTTGAATCTTTTTTTTTATTGTGTAGAGAATTGTTTGAAAATTGATGTTGTATGATTTTTTTTTACAAGAAACTTAACCAAAAAAGAGTTATTAAAAAACAAAAAAGCCTAATATTTCAAGTTTAAGGCCTAGTTTGCTTAGAAATTAATTAAAAAATAACAAACATAATCCAATCTTAATAAAAATTATATATTCAGAAACTAGACATCATGTTCTTTAATGGGTTTTAATTTTATAGATTGATTCAGAAAAAAAAGTCCATCAGCCATATTGCCAAAGTTGAACATTCTTCTTAAATCTGCCTTAATTTTTTAGTTGTGGGTCAAAGGCTAAGACTTGGATTGCCAAGCCTTTCCTGAGCCTAAAACTATAGCTACATGTGGGTTGGGAATTCAATTTTTAAATAACACGTACGTGTTAATAAAACGCGTACACATTATTTAAATGAAACGCATACGTGTTTCATAACGCATACATGTTATCTATTTACCTGTTGGGTAAAGGTAACACATATGCATTATATAACACGTAGACATCCCTAAAATAGAATGTGTATGTGTTTTATAACGTGTACATGTTTCTTATATAATTGTTTTTTCCCAATTTGAAAAATACTAATAAAACATGTTTTTCCTACAACATTTCTTTTCTGCAATACAGTCTGAAAGCACCATTTTATGTGTTTTTATTGCAAATTTGTCTTATGCAGGGCATATTCTATTCAAATTGTTGGAAGAGTGGTGCAACCACAGTAGGAGGGTTCTCAAAGAGAACTATCTGGACCATGCAACAAGAGTAACAAAATGAAAGCAACAAAAAATATGCAAGCAAATGCAGATGCAAATATTCTTACTAACAAAAATCTTAGTTACAATTGGCTGACAACATCCAGGCTTACAAATTCAACTCACGGGCTTGATATAACATGTTCAAAAGTACACCATTCCAATATGATCCTATATGTGAGTTGAAATATTACAAATCTAATCTCAAAATTATCTACTTATTATTCACTATGTTCCTAATGATCTATTACAACTTTTTTATCAAATGTGCAGGTCAAGAAACATCTGTGTTGGCCAAAGATTATTACAATTATTAATGAAAGAAAATGTAACTTGTGCATGAATAGGTTGGCCCTAAATTTTAATTACTCCTTAGTGAATGCAAAGGATGAAGTGTGGACCTATAATTAAGGTTAGAGACACTCCATGGAACAATTAAAATTACACTATCAAGATTTGCAAGTTATGGGAACAATCCACAAACGATCATGTTAATTGTTAGGCTTCAAAATTATTTTAGTTTCAGTTCAAGAAACTACCATGAAATCTGAAATTGATAACTTTCTAAAAAGGATCCAATCATGCTCAAATCTTGGATAAGGAAAATGAACATGTCCATGATGTACTCAAAGATCTACAGGGCCTAGTGAACAAAGATGATGAATCCACCAAAATGAACTGAGCAAGAACAAAAACAAGAACAAAACTAAATAAAAATATTTTGGTTGATGCAAGATTTCCAAGAACCAAGGATGCTCCTACATCAAAGAGACAAGTGTAGGTTGAATTTTCTAAAGTGGAATCAAGTACAAAAACATTTTACAAGAAGATTTGGAAAAAAAGAACTTTTGGATGTATTCATGATGTTTTTGTACTTCAAAGTTTATAGAAGAAAGGATCTTCATACTACATAGTTTTATTTGAATATTTGAAGGAGATGGCAATTTAAAAATAGGTTACTTGAATCATTTGTTTTGTCATAAAAGAGGGTTTGGTAACCATGGGATCAAAGCAAAGACAAAGAAAAAAATGTAGAAAGTTAATGACACCCAAAGAAATTCAAGAAAATAAAGAAATGGAGGAAAAAAGACAAAGGGATAAAAGAGGAAGGATTCATCAAATGAAAAATTTGGAAGCATCTAATTCCATGAATGTTTAAGAGGAAGCCATGAATGATGAAATGAATGTAGATGATGCAAATGTGGAGATGGTGAATATGGAAGAAAATGCAATTATGGAGACAAACCCAACTATGCCTTTAACTTCAACTTTGAATGATATAGAAATAGTACCTATGCAAACAAATTTGGGTATATGTCTTCAAATCCACCTCCCAATGATATGGAAAATGCACCTATTCAAACAATTTATCCATGTATGTTTTTAAACCAAAGTCTTGATAATATTGATCGTGCTTGTTTAGATGAAGCTAGATACACCATTGATGATATCAATAATTCAAGGGTTGAAACAATGCAAAAACAAAAAAATGATGAAATTATATCTTATGAGAATGCAAATGAGAATGAAATCCCTCATATTGATGAAAATGAGAATGAAATCCCTTTTACATTTGAAAATGAAAATGAAACCCCTTGTGTGAATGAAAATGAAACCCCTTGTATGGATGAAAGTGAAAATGCTTTTTTTTTTACAATTGAAAAAGATGTGATAAATAACCTTCGTGGTAAGTTTTCTTAGAGACAAATTAGAATTTATGGAAATAGAATATATAAAATGTTTTTTTATAGAAATAAATTAGGATTCCAATGTGAACTCATGGTGCAATTGATGAAAATGTCAAAAATGAGAAAAGTGATGAAAAAATTAAGTATTTTTGTAAAACCAAAAAAGAAAGATGATTTAGTAGAAAAAGTCATATCTAGTGCTGCTAATGCTATTGATTTTGTAGGTAAGAAAAGTTGATCTAAAGATAATAATGTGGCTCGTCGTGCAATAACAACTACTCTAGTTGATAAAGCAACTTCAAATAAAAGAATGTTAAGTAAGATTAGTAAATGTATAAAATTAAATCCTAAAATGTTGATAAGAGCTACTAAAAGAAGAGAAAGTATTGAAAAGGATCCAATTAATCAATTTTGGGGTTTTAGTGGTAGACTCCAAAGATTAGACATGAATTTAACTAATGAAATTAAATCTTTAATCGATAAATTTTGGTATGATAATACGAGAGTATCACCTAACATTAGAGATGTCTTAAAATTAAGGGTGGGTTCCAAAATTCATGAACCTCATCCAAAGCATCTCTTAGATATGAATCAAACTAAATTATATAAAAAAATTAATTAGATGCTTCAATCTTACCATTGAATATTAACATAAGTCAAAGATCATTCAAAAAGTGTATACCTTGGTCTGCTAGAATTAATAAGCAACAAATATCTTGTTGTTGTAAGGATCATGTACAATTTTGTTATTATTATGATAGTTTTTGATATATATGATGCACTTTGCATGCTAACCAAATTATGCAAGAAATTTGTGGTATTAATATGCCACCTAAAAAAATCAAAGATTTTATAGCAAGTTTGTTTTGTGAACCCTCTAGTGGAAACTTATTCTATTTAAAAGCATGTATTTCTTGAGAATGTGATAGATGTGGTAACTTTTCATTATTAGGAGAATGTATGCATGAAAGTACTTTAGATGAATTTTGACAACAATTAGTGGATGTAAATCTTTTTTAAATTGTTGAGTATTTTTTAAAAGATGGAAAAACTGGAAAACGTTGTGAGCTAATTGTGGAAAAATTTAGTGTGCATGCATTTATCAAAGAATTTAAAGATAATATTGTACCTAAATATGTTCAACACTCTCAGTATGCTCATTAGCTTAATAATCAATTTCATTTATGTAAAAACACATTCCCAATTGGAACTATATTGTCAGTTGTTGATTTTGCTGAAAATTATACTCTTGCTCCACAAGAGGAAATTCAGTCATAGCATTATAATTCTATGCAAGTAGCTATATTTGTTCATATTGTATATAGACATGCAGATGATAGTAGAGAAGATAATAGAATTTTTTTGAGAGAGTGCCATTTTTATGTAAGTGATAATAAATTACATTCATCTGAGTTTGTTCAATATTGTTTTGATATATTTTATAAAAATTTAAAAGAGAGAGGAATTCAAATGCTAGAACATCTCATATGGTCAGATAATTGCATGAGTCAATTCAAAAATGCTAGAATGTTTTATTGGTTATGTATAATTCATAAGGAAAATAAATCCAACACATATGGAGTTTTTTGAAGCTAGTCATGGTAAGGGAGAACACGATGGAGCAGGTGTGTGTGTGTGTGAAAAGAGCTCTTGCTAGAGAGCAACTAAAATTTGAGGATGCTACGAAATTTAGAGATGCACATGCAATTGTAGATTGGTGCAATACCAAATTATCTACAAGAACAAGTGAGAGCTCAAAAATTTGATGCTTCTTTTGGTTAGTTGAAGAAAATGATATTTTTTCTCGACAAGATTGTGAAACAATTAATGGATATGCAAAATGGCATTTGTTTAAGAGTTCTAATGCAAACATATGGACAATATGGACAAGGGATTTGGCATGATTTTAACAATTTTGTATTACAAGTGATTGGGAGGTGTGTGAAATTATTAAATGGGTTGAAAATGGCAACAAAGAGAGTTAACACCTACATCGACACATGTTCAACATGGAACGACAATTGAAGATAATCAAGTGTTCACATCCAATGATTATGGTCGTGTTTCAGATCTTGTACAAGAAGGCACATTATTTATTGAGTTGAATTTTATATGTATGCATGTTTATATATGTGAATTAAATATAAGTCACTCTTTATTGAATTTTTTATTTATTTTTGTAGGACATGTGTATGCTATTGTTGCACCTAAGGTGAATGAAGAGGAGACAGAGTATTGGTTGGTTAGATGTGTTGAGAGAAAACATAAGTTGGTACATCTTAGAGTGGATGATGAAAACTTTGAGTATCCAACTAGTTCAGTGGTTGTTGTTGGCACCTAGCTTGGAAAATATTTGATAAGAAAGAATGGATTTCTTGCATTTGAAGATTATGAAAGACACAAGAAGATTATACATTATTCACATTTGATTTTGGCAACCAATATAAAACTAGTTAGATATCAAGGGAGGCCTGCTAATAAAGTTTAATGGACACTTTCAATGGATGATCATGAGACAATCATAGATGCATTACAAAAAGAGAGGATGTAGATGGTACAATAGAGTAAATAAATATTGGTAAGTATATAGTTGTATATATATTTAATTGATATATATATTTGTCTTTAGTTATTTCCTAATTAAAGTTTTATATCATTTTCTTGTTTAGGGTCTCCCAAAACTAGACGCTTTACAACAAAGAGAGGAGATGCACATATATTACAATGAAATTCAAATCTAGAGACAGGTAACTATATATAGTTCTAGATACATTTAATTGATAGTATAAATATAAAACTAAATTTAATTCATTGTCATTTTATAAAAAAAATAATAATTGATTTCATACCCCTTTAATCCATTCTCTTAAAACCCCTTAATCCATCCATTAATCCATCCTCTTGCATCCCCTTAAGTCTCTTTATTAATTCCCCTTCAGCTATTCTATTAGGAACCCTTAATCCATATCCTCGTATATCTACCCTTAATCCATCCACTTGCATCCCCTTAAGTAAATCTCTCAACACCCCTTAAGCCATCCTCTTAGGACCCCTTAATCCATATCCTCGTATATCTACCCTTAACCCATCCACTTGCATCCCCTTAAGTCACTCTCTCAACACCCCTTAAGCCATCCTCTTAGGACCCCTTAATCCATATCGTCATATATCTACCCTTAATCCATCCACTTGCATCCCCTTAAGTCTCTCTCTCAACACCCCTTAAGCCATCCTCTTAGGACCCCTTAATACATATCCTTGTATATCTACCCTTAATCCATCCACTTGCATCCCCTTAAGTCACTCTATCAACACCCCTTAAGCCATGCTCTTAGGACCCCTTAATCTATATCCTCGAATATCTACCCTTAATCCATCCACTTGCATACCTCTAAGTCTCTCTAGGGTTCATGAGATGCTTAGAATAACAAATCTATATGGGTTAAGGGTTTAGGGTTCATCTCCTAGTCTTTAGGTCATATGGTTTAGGGTTTAGGGTTTCTAGGGTTCATGAGATGCTTAGAATAACAAATCTATATGGATTAATGGTTTAGGGTTCATCTCCTAGTCTTTAGGTCATATGGTTTAGGGTTTAGGATTTTTAGGGTTCATGAGATGCTTAGAATAAAAAATTTATATGGGCTAATGGTTTAGGGTTCATCTCCTAGTCTTTATGTCATATGGTTTAGGTTTTAGGGTTTATAGGGTTCATGAGATGCTTAGAATAACTAATCTATATGGGTTTTAAGGGTTTAGGGTTCATGAGATGCTTAGAATAACAAATCTATATGGGTTAATAGTTTAGGGTTCATCTCATAGTCTTTAGGTCATATGGTTTAGGGTTTAGGGTTTGTAGGGTTCATGAGATGCTTAGAATAACTAATCTATATGGGTTTTAAGGATTCAGGGTTCATGATATGCTTAGAATAATAAATATATATGGGTTAATGGTTTAGGGTTCATCTCCTAGTTTTTAGGTCATATGATTTAGGGTTTAGGGTTTCTAGGGTTCATGAGATGCTTGGAATAACAAATCTATATGGGTTTTAAGGGTTTAGGGTTCATATCCTAGGATTTAGGTCCTATGGTTTAGGGTTTAGGGTTTTAATTCATTATTTCAACTCTCCTTAATCCGCCCTATTACATCCCTTTAACTTATTCTATCAACTCCCCTTAATCCACCCTCTTACATCCCTTCAAGTCATTCTATCAACTCCCCTTAATCCTCCCTCTTGCATCCCATTAAGCAATCATCTTAAAGGACCCTTAACTCATATCCTCTTACATCCCCTTAATCCACAATCTTACATCCCTTACGTCACTTTCATAATTCCCCTTAAACCATCCTCTTAAGACCCGTTAAGCCATATCCTAGGCTTCATGACATGCATCCCCTTAATCCACCCTCTTACATCTCTTTAAGTCATTCTATCAACTCCCTTTAATCCACCCTCTTACATCCCTTCAATTCATTCTATAAACTCCCCTTAATCCACCCTCTTGCATCCCATTAAGCCATCCTCTTAAAGGACCCTTAATTCATACCCTCTTACATCCCCTTAATCCAAAATCTTACATCCCTTAAGTCACTCTCATAATTCCCTTAAGCCATCCTATTAGGACCCATTAAGCCATATCCTAGGCTTCATGACATGCATCCCCTTAATCCACCCTCTTAAATCCCTTTAAGTCATTCTATCAACTCCCCTTAATCCACCCTCTTACATCCCTTCAAGTCATTCTATCAACTCCCCTTAATCCACCCTCTTGCATCCCATTAAGCCATCCTCTTAAAGGACCCTTAATTCATATCCTCTTACATACCCTTAATCCACAATATTGTATCCCTTAAGTCACTCTCATAATTCCCCTCATGCCATCCTCTTAGGACCCATTAAGCCATATCCTAGGGTTCATGACATGCATCCCCTTAATCCACCCTTCTACATCCCTTTAAGTCATTCTATCAACTCCCATTAATCCACACTCTTACATCCCTTCAAGTCATTCTATCAACTCCCCTTAATCCACCCTCTTGCATCCCCTTAAGCCATCCTCTTAACTCCCCTTAAGGAATTCTCTTAGGATCCCCCTTAAGCTATACCCTATTAGGTCCCTTTAATCCATCCTATGGAAAACATCATTTGAATTTGTATGGAATTTATAAGATCCAATTTTCTAAATTTTAATATATATTGTTCTTTTCTCGCATGAATTATTTACTTAAATGACTCATAAAAACTATAGTTACTTTACTTGCATTAATTATTTTTGCAGGTTCTCTTCAAGTCGGTCTACCATGTGATTGTCACTATAAAATTATTTTATCAAGAGACTATGTAAATATCAATTTGTGGTATTGACCTAAAAGTTGATAAGATTTAATTGTATCTACATGCACATATATGTTTCATCATGTTATATAGTTGTATTAAACATCAATATACATTATATATGTTTCTTTGATGTATGAACTTCAATGGAATTATTAGTCACTTTTTAAATATCTTGTTCCAATTTTATAGATTATACATTTCATGTCTTGTATTTACTACATTTTATATAATTGTTCAATTGTATAGATTATACATTTTGTACATACAAAGAGATAGATTTTTGTTTATTGATTCAAATATTTGCTAGAATTGGAAAATAGTTAAAATTACCCACCCTTAGTTTATTATGAATATGATCTAAACTATTTAAGGAATGTTTTAATTTGTCACCTAACCATGTGATAAATTATATATATGAAATTTGATTCTAGATAAGAATTTATATAATGCATGTATTACTTGAAAATTAGATAAAATATCTATACATACATGAGTGCATATGATCATCAAAATGAACATAACATGATCATAATTGACTACATATATAATCATCATATTAAAGTCAACTGATATAAATAAACAAAATAATGATAATATTAATTGATATAATGTATGTGAAATGGTCTATGAAATAACATGTTCAAAATGTATATGTCAAGTCCAACACATATATTTAAATAAAACTCTAAAGATCTATAGTCCATAAAATTTAAAACCATCTAACTATTAGTTTGATCGGTCATATCAAGTCTCCTCTTTGTCCCATGTCGACTAGATGTACCTGCACCATGCTGTAAAAGAGTACAAGAAACTTAAAATTAGATTTAAAGTTATTTAGAAATTTTGATATAATTAAATATATTTAAACTTGAAATTATAAACTTTTAGATAAAAATAAATATCTAGTAAATATAGTAAAAATGATTTTTAGTATGCATAAATTACCATATGATCATGTGAATCTACTGGCACACTTTGTTCAACAGGTAGCATAACTATTAGTTGAGAAGATCCAAATGCTTGATCTACTATATCCTGCATATTCATATAAAGAAACCAATATGTTCAAACCTCAAATATATATATATATATATATATACATATATATAGGTCCGTAAAAATTGTATAAGAGATTTAGTAAAGTTTACAATCTTGAGTGATATGACCTCATGATCACGCCCTTGAGATTTCCCATGCATAAATGCTAACGATGTCTCAAGTGCACCTGCCGTGGGTATCTCATGAAATCTCTGCATATAGATGTACAACAATTTGTATAGATCAAATTCACACATGCATGTAAATGAACAAATTAAATTAGATCTATGGTGTGTATTTAATTTAAACTTAACAAACTTTTGAAAGCACACACCTGATCTAATGATGTCTCAGGAGAGCTCACCACAACTTGTGGTTGGTTAGTACTAGGTATCATATGACCTCCCTGCATCTAGATATAATATATCATTTCACACATGTGTACAAATTCAAATTAAATTAGATATATCCACACAAATTATTTAATAAATATTTGTTCAAGTACCTGACCAAAAGGTGAGTCCATATCTACAACACTCGACATATAGGCATAATCATATTGAGTTTCAGGTATCATCTGAGCATGCATCTACCCCGAAAAATTCTTGAATTAATATTATATTATATATATAATTTTATGTTCAATTATTTACATGAATTTTGCACATTTCAAAAAAATTAAATTTAAGTTCAAAAGATGAACATACCTGTGTAGGATGATCCTTAGAATATAGTAAATTCAAATATGACTCTTTCCCAGATGCATGTGGGTCACCTGAAGTGGATGCCTGAGTATTCCCATAGCCTGAGCTTCCATGCTTTCTATTGGCCACTTAAGTCGTGTGTGTAGTCTGATGAGTGAAATGTCCTTAAAGTGAACTCAATGCTCCTAATATCGATAACATGGTCTGTAACGCCCCGTCACGCAAACCCCAAAGGAACAACAAAGAACGCAACAAATTTTTTTTTTTAAACATAAGGAATGTACTTTAAGTATTCCAACATAACCAATGTTTCAAGTTGCACAACTAAGTCCCTTGGGGTACACAAGGTGACACTACCTAAACTATCCCATAACAAAGTTAACAAATGAAACTTTAAATTACCAACTACGTATCCATTCATTCACATACTGACTACATATCCATTCATTCACATATCATCATTTTAAACATTCATTAACGATAACCAAAATGATAAGAATAAACCACACAAAACCATACATGTAAATACAATAAATTAATCATGAAGATATTAAGTACATATTTCCACAGATGCAACATAACATTAATAGTATTTACAAATGATTTAGATGGTATGATAATAAATTACATCAGTTTGACAGTACATCTCAATGAACACATATACAAAATTACATCATAGGTCTTCCTAACGCACGTGGGAGTGATACATCAATACATAGAATACATCTAGAGTACAAATATACATCTGGTAACATATGAATCCTAGATCAAACCACATTAGCAAAACTCTACATTGAATGGTACAACTGCATCATAAGGGGACCCAACGGGTTACGTGGCACGTTCCACCCAACCACCCCCATGCTGGGAGTAAATAAGGAAGGATCCCTGACCAAGCACATCCAAACAGTAAGGCAAGACTAAACTTCAGACACGAAAAGCAAGAGAACACAAATAAATATCACATAATGACAATAAATTTACAAAACATAACAATAGAACACTTCCAGAGGATTTCAATAAAAACATCTCAAAAGGAATGTTAGAGGACAGTGTCATCACATGGCCTTACATGGATTATCCAGACAACCTATCACAAGGTGCCACCTCCATCTATGGTTATCCTGACAGCCTATCTCAAGGCGCCACTCCATAGGGTTACTCATGCAAAACCATTAACCTCTCGTGAGGACGAGGCAAGGATCATGCCAACCATGATATTTTCGGCCCACCTTTAGTCTATGAAAGCCCTAATAGGCAGACGAGGCATCCATAATTATCTTATTAATGTTTTACTACCCACCCCCTAATTAATTACTTAGGTTATCACTTATTACTCTAACTCTAACATAGGTTACCCTGACAATCCCTTTGTGCACCGACCCCCATGTAGAGCCACTCTCCCTAGAAACCCAAACATAAAAAAAATCCAACACCAAGGAGTTGTACCACAAGAACACCAAACCAACAAATGGAACATCCACGAGGAAAAACCATCTCGCCAAAATCATATGAAGCAACATCCATAAAACGGTACAACCCCATGTGTAAACTCAAGTCACAACTATATCCAAAATGGGTACAAATATCAAATTAAAAGATCAAATATAAAACATCATTTTCCCACCTCTAGAAGTTCCTAACCAACAACTTAAGCTCCTATAGAAGGATAAACTAACTCAAGGGCTTTCCCACATGACATAAATCCAAATAAGAGAAAACCACAATTGAATCAACGAATAATCTTGAGAGTACACAATTACGTTAAACAACACCATATAACACATTTCAATACACAATAATTCCACCAAATAAATAATTTAATTTCTCAAGAATATTCATTTTAATTTAAATCACAAAGTTTATTTCTAATTTCTTTGATCACACCATAACATTGCAACCTTTAAAATTGTCTAATTAATTCCATAATTTCCACATATATAACCATTTATATATATACATATATATATATACATATATATATATACATATATATATACACAAACACACACATATATATGATTTTAAGCATATATACATATATACATATATATGTATATATATATATAAATAAAAAATCTATTAAAAATCATGCTTTTAAATCATATTATAAAAATGCCTTTACACATCATTGTTATTTACAACAATTTATATATATACATGTATATATATATGTATACATATATATACACATATATATTAATATACACACACATATATATAACATATATATTTCATATAAAAAAAGACAAATTAAAATAAAATTGTTTACAACACAAACTGTACGTAGTGTGAGGTACACCTCTCACTGTGGGGAGGCCACAGCCCCCACACGGCTACGTACAATAGCCCTCAGCTGTTGTGCACAGCCGGTGGTGGTTGCGTGCCACCACCATAGGGTGTGGGGTGGTATGGCTTCGGCCGACCACTCCACCCCTAAAAATATATACTTTTTTTTCATATTTTTATTATTATTATTATTATTTTTAATATATTTTATTCAAACACAGACCCCAAAACGCATAAACATATTTATTTTATATTTCATTTCTCCAACACGGAAATCGAAAAGTAAATAAACATTTTATGTATATATATTTTATTCTTTCAAAAAAATGTAGGCATGGAATCCAACACTGTGTGTGTGTATATATATATAATTTTATATTTCATTTCAAAAGACAGAGTATAAAATTTAAATATATATGTGCGGGCATTAAACACAAAATAAATAATACAAATACAATGAATCCACAGTTCAAATTTTTCTCCAACACAAAATAAATAAATAGGGTATACAATTTTAATTTCCACAAAAAATTGATTTTATTTTCAAATCAAATATCTCATAACTAGATTTATTGAAGGAAATCAGAAGGTTTCTCACTAATTTTCTACAAAAGATTTAAAGGTTTAACACAAGCAATTTTTTTTTAAACAACAAAACCCTTTTTTTTTCAAAACATAGATCTCAATTTAAAGAATGGTAGACATGATTTTCGTTTTCCCTTACAAAACTATCAAAAACAAAAGAATAAATTAATTGAAAAGAACTTGGAGTCCTTCGTTTGATGACGAATCCAAACACAACAACCTTCTTCCTTTTTCAAAAATAGAATCCCTCTGTAGTTTCTTCTTTCCAATTCCTTTCTTCAACTAACTTCTGGATCAATAATCTATTCTTTTTTTTTTCCAAGAACAATTTTTACAAAGAAGCACAAAAATCTATCTTTTTTCTTTTCCAGACAAAACCAAAAAAATCATTCATGTGTGTGCCTCTAGAAAACTTCTTTTTTCTCACAATAAAATAAAGAAAAATAAATAAAGCTCTTCTTTTTTTCTCAAAAATCCAACCCATCCATTGGTTATTTTTATTTCTTTAAAAGCTCACACTTATCTCACAAATTTTAATTAAAAATTCATTAATTTCACATTTATCCTCACATGATATTATCCTTAAATTTTTATAATATTAATATTTTGAAAAAGACAATTACAATTATCACAAACATTATTTATTAATTACTCTATCCTTTTAATTAATTGAATATCTTTTAATTTATAATATTTTAAATCCAACATTTAACTAAATTACAATTACATACAATTAATAATATCTACAAGCTAACATTAATTAATCCCATATAAAATAAGGATAAATTAAATAACAACTATCCACAAATAAAATAAATAAACAATGACAATATTGAGATACATACAAGGCCAAGACCACGACACTGAAAGAATCACAATGAGGTGACAGACTTGGGACAGGGACACTTCCTTATCAACTCCCTTTTTCAACATCATACCCATTGGGTTAATTTAATGCTCACCCTGTCCTGCTGAAGCAAGTGGGATCGAGACTTTGTTCCTACAATTCCTACATACAAACAAATGTCAAGTAGCATGTAAATCTCCATTGTAGACACATCATGAAAGGTAACCTCGGGGTAGCAGGGCACTCGCAAGTGAGTGATGCTACTTCGTCCTTTCACCAAGACTCACTAGCAAACACATTAGAAACCATAGCAACATAGAATCACATCACCACATATATTATTAAGGAAAAACCATAGCATAACCAAA
Organism: Sequoia sempervirens; assembly: GCA_007258455.2. Lineage (NCBI taxonomy): Eukaryota > Viridiplantae > Streptophyta > Pinopsida > Cupressales > Cupressaceae > Sequoia > Sequoia sempervirens. The sequence continues at coordinate 99,870 of VDFB02009965.1, forward strand.
TAATATAACCACCACATAATGTATCATCAATCATCATAGTAATGTCAAGTGCAACAAACCAACCAAACTATGAATCTACACACAACCAAGTTGGTGAACTAATCACCATCACAAACCAAGTACCAAACCAACACATAAGAGTACAAAAGAGTATCAAAGAGTATCAAAGAGTATCAACAACATGAGGGGTATTACATGGTCTACTGTTGAAATATAGTGGGAACACCAAGAGAAGGAGGGGGAATAATAGGAGAAATCAGAGCACATCGCTGAGGATCGACACGTGCTCCTAGTCTATGTTGGGGCATGCCATGCCCAACTCCCTAAAATGACTTCATATCAAAATAGTTGGGTTTTAAACCCAACTCAAACTCAACCCATAAATTTCTCAAAAAGTATAGGGGCACCTCAAAATTTCCATGTGGTGGATTATCAAACACCTTCCACCATCTATCCCAAAAATTGTGCAGTTATCTGCGATTGCCTACACCATAAAATTGAAATTCATTTTTTGGTGGGTGGAATTGGTTGGTTTGTTTGGGGGTTAAAAAAATGTTGGCACATGACTTGTTTTGTAATTTTAAGCTCATTAATTTCTTTATAAGACAATCCATCTGCATAGAATTGTCTCCTCTCTTCTCTCCATTGATGGAACCTATCTAGGTCCGCAACAATAGATCCAATAGAATTGACAACAGTTTGCATCGTAGATGCAAACTATGCGATATGGGGGGAATTCTAGGCTCATTTTTTTATCAGATCTATATTTCCTTGAATCACAATAAGGTTTTGTCTAATGCTCTCTCTTGATTGAGCCCGATCTACTATAGGGGGTGGGGGGTTAGGAGGTGGAGAGTGTGGAGGTGTTGGGTTTTGTTGTGGTGGCAGATCTGGATGTATGGGATCTGTAGAAATTTGTGCATCAGGCATAAAATCCTCTATGTTAAATTTTGGATCCATGTGAATGTGATGAAATGGCAACTACATGTTAAACAACAAAAAAATATATATCAACAAAATAATTAAATAATGCACACAATTTGAAAGCTATTTAAAAATCACATTGAACGTGCACAAATTCAAAATACATTTCATTTGAAGACCATTTGATTCATAACATTATTTAAATCCATAGCATGTACACATTGAATTGAGTCCAATGTGTGGTTGTTAATATGAAGGGTTTGTTGTTACTACCAACTCTTAGAATGCAACTAAAAATGGAGATAATTGTCACACCAAGGTCATAAAATTTTAATATTTAATCCTACCTACATGTTACTTAAAACTAATTATTAAACACCTTTTAGTAACTCTTCCAAGAAGAATCGTCAAGTATATCTAAAATATAAATCCGCTATATAATTTAGATCAATATGTATACTATAATTAAGAAACCTAAAATATCTAAGGATGCACTAAAATTACATTTTGTGTACATGGAAAGGGAACTCATATATTGAGTCAAGTATAAGTGCTTCTACATCAAAACTTTGTAGAGGATGACATATTTGTCATAATTCATCTAGGTATTTCATGTTAAACCTTTAATAAATGGGATGGTTCAATTATAAATAGTTTTGAGTTAGATCTATATGTGGTACATAGGATACCTCTCAGTGAAAATAGGGAGGTAAGTTCTAATTATAACTCTAATGGATAGAAATGAAATTAGTGGGTTTTATTAGAACCCTATGAATGCATGCACTATGTCATTGGTTTATTAAGTGAATCCCCTAAAAGAAGGCCCCATAAACTTATTTCTACCTAGATATCACTTGATACTTAAACTATAGCCAAATTTGATGATATACATTAATTGATTTATTTAAAATAAATAAAACCACATGGATAAAGGTAAAGACTTAAAATTTAAATTTAAATAAATCACTAGATCAACATTTAAACTAGGAGTTGGATAAAATGTAGATCAAGAATTGAGAGCTCACAAAAGGCTATGATATCAACAATGAGGCTTCTTTGAATCATTAGTGGAAAAATTAAATAAGAAGATTAGTAAATAGAGACTGTGTTCACATGAGGTGAGGAACCATTTAATTTCTATAGGTAAAGGACTAAAGAATGAATTTAAATAAGACACATGTAGATATATAACTTTGATTTCTCAAATTGGGTGTTAATAGGAGGTTAGGGGTTGTTGAGAGTGTCTTCTATTACATATATAAAGGTGGAAAAAGAGAAGGAAAGGTCCCCACTAATTTAGGTTATGAACAACTCAAGAATGAGTGTCAAAATGGGTAAATGATGAAAACCATATAGTTTAATTCAAGTAAAAATTATACTAGATTCTATTTATATGTTAGGATTATTGTTAGACAAGGGTGCTCAATGGAGCTCATAAATATCAAGCCTATCATTAATTAACTAATTCATCAATAAGTAATTTATTCTTCTAGGTTTTTATGGGTCTAGAGCTTTATCTTTTGGGGCGAGGGGAAGTTTACTCATAGGTGTGGTTTTTTCCCAACAAGAGTATATCTATAGAGCTAAGGTATATTGATTGTGAATACATGTATTTATCAAGTATGACATAGAATTTAATTAAATCCGAGGACATAAATTGATTTATCTAAATTTTCAAATTTCATGGTAAGAGACATGTAAGTTCTCTATAGTGGGACAAAGTAGTTAAGAAGAAATTATAAGTTTAACACTAGTTCATTAATTTATAATCTCATTCATTGTTTTCAAAGCATATTAAAGATAAGAATAAAAAATTAATCTAGAAGACATTCAAAGGGACACATAGATATATGCTAGTGGTAAAATTGCAATGTACAAAATAAACAAAGATGATCTTGAGCTCTATTCACATATTGAAAATGGCTTCTTTAAGTACAAAGACTTCACTAAATTTTTTAGTTGTACAATGAAATCATATTTATACATGTGAATTGGTGTGCATAATTTATCATGCAAAAATGGAATAAATTTTAGATCTTTACTATATAATTCTTTAGAGAATTGATGACATGAAAACCTATCTATGTCGAATAATTTTTTTTTATGAAACCTCCAAGGAGGGATACTTCTAAAATTATCTGAAGTGAAAGTTAAGAACCAATGACAAGGAGGACACAAAATAAAGAAGGGAAGGAAGGAAATTTCCAAATTGAAATTAGTCAATGAGCAAGAGCAACATGGTCAAACCGAATGAGACTGAAACTTGTAACCGTACTAAAAAATGAGAATGTTTAAACTATAGTTGATTATGGCAATGGTGTAGCATAATGTAAGACCCTGCCTTGTATGTTCTTAATACCACCCTAATTTGTTATATGATTTTCTTGAATTAGTGATTAGATATGTGGTGGATGATAAATAAGGTGATCTTTGAGAAATATTCCTACATTTCATTATGACAATATGTTTTATCACCATTACCATGAAGGTGGAATGCACTTGTATACTATGGAATACAAATTGAAATTTTAAATGGATTATTTTGTAGTTAGAATTTACAATATTCAACTAATAGATTAATGTGATATACAATTGTAATTATGATCTTGTTGGTTATGTGCAGGAAGGTAACAGTGATAGCACCCTACCTTGAAGGTAACAATGATAGCATGAGAAGGGAGAACCATCGAGAGCAAATCAAAAGACTTCTTTTTAGGGATATAAAATTGACCCATTTTGGGGGCCTAGAAACAAGTAGAGATAATGTATTGGAAGACTAAGGTTGTGAGGGTATTTATTTGTGTCATGCGAGATATAAGTTGGGGTTAAGTTTTAGAAACCATTATCCAAGTTGAAATTTGGATAGGTCCTTAAGAGGGTCTAAGTTAAAGAGTAATATTGGTCAATTTCCTTGGTTGGAATGCAAAAATAAACCCCCTAGGGTCTATACCACAGTGGTAGGGATCAAGTGGGCATGCAATAAGGCCCCATGAACATGATTTGACTCTTGAAAAGCCCTCATAATGAAGAGTGAAGAATTTTGAAGAAAGGATGGGGGTGATGGGTTGTCCAAATGCAAGTTTCCTCTTTAATAAGGAAAATACCCTTATTTATGGGTGGAAGGACACTCCACACATTCCCATCCTAGAGTTGCAAGATGGAAACTTCTATATATTTTGAAGAAGAAGAGTGAGTGGGTTGTTACCCACTTCTCCCTTTGGAGAACTTTAAAGAAGATGGTAGGAAGAATGAGAAGATGAGAAGAACCATGTTGGGGGGAGAGTGATCCAAGTGGCTTGGTTGGAGAGGAAAGAGGGATAAAAGAGTTAAAGTCCAACACCTTCAAGCAAAGAGACGAGTTTTACTATTTCCATTTTCCTTGTTTAGTTGTAGCAAGAGAGTGATATGTTTGTGTGGATTTTTTTTTGTAGAATACGGTGGGTGAAGAGTCTATATGTATGTAATACAAATGTTGTACTATTTTCATTCCTTTCGTGAAAGTTTGAGAGGACCCCATTCATCATCTTGGGGTTGGAATATTTTTGCTCGAGGGTATGGCTAGAACCCACGAGGCTCCATGACGCCAATATGGTAGGGTGGAGAGCATGTCTTAATTAGTTGTGTATATTTCATTATATTGTGTACAATTGTTCGTAATATGAAAAGCTAGAGTTTTGTTGTAACATGATAGAGAATGAAAACGAGTAATAATTTTCCATTTGTGTGTTATCATGTTTAAAAATTGACAAATTTTAAATTTAGTGGTAAGTATTAACTTACTTTCCATTGAAATCAATTGTAAAGAACCTTGTTGATTGACCTTTTTCTTACAAAACAAAGGTGGTGTTCTAAACTATTGTAAGTTTTGGGGAAGTCACCTCATCGTTGAGGATTTTATTCTATGTACACATCATTGGTTTTTATGTGAATTCTGCAATAGTGAACAATGGTGTTATGGGCTCAACTTTTAAATGAAGTTGGGTTACATGCAATGATTCAATTTCATGAGCCTTGTGGGACTGCTCACATAGCCACTTTCCTAAAATTTAAATCTGCTTTCATAAAGGATTATATGTTGATTTTAAGACTGCTATTATCTTGCGCATAGTGGCCTCATATTATACTAAAAAGGTTAAAATATAGGTTGTATTAAAGCAGGGGCATGTTAATTAGTTTTAAGAGTTACAATGATTGTTATTTTTATCCTTTTTTGTGACAATGTTAAGATGGGGAAACAAAAATGGTGCAGTTATGTTCTCAGATGTAGATTCGATAGAAAATTTGCTTTAAACAAGTTAGCTTCTTGAAACCATTTTATAAGCATAAGTTCTCCTTAAATTAATCATCTTTGAATATAAGTAGAGTATTTCCTTAATTAGAGATTCTACCTAAAGCTAACGGGTTTAAACTTAAAATCCTTAAATAGGTTCTCGTGTGGATCTCAAACAAAAAAATAAGGGGGTTTTAAAATCTGAAAGAACATAAAGTCTAGTGTTGAAAGACAAGTTACAGAGTCCTAGACGAGAGCCATATTCTGCCCATTCTGTTCAATAAAGAAAAGTATCTTAACATAACTTCTAGATTAAAACATGGTTAGTTATAAGCAGGTCACAGAGATGTTCGCTTTCCATGGTTAGCAAGTGATTCTGCATTCTACTTCAATAGAAGCGGGCAGGGCACAACTGTTGTTTCGCCCTTTTTAGATAAAAGCTACTCAAATAAAATAAGTAATAGAAAGAAATATTTTTGGGCATTTAATACCAAAGGCTATCTGAATCACTTCTTCACCTGTCACTCTATTGACGTTACTTTTTCCCCAGCATTGGCGTCGATCTGTAGCAAGGTAGAAAATTAAAAAGAATAATAAAATAAATAAACTAAACTAACAGGAGTTAACCAACAGTTTGGACGCACCTCTCAGGCCTGCATGTTTCCTAAGATTCTAAGGACTGAGTTGTAGACTGCCGGAAGTATAAGCGTAAAAATTTTCCTCCATCCTAAACATAAAAGATCAATGCCTATGAAATTTATTGCATAAACAATAAATAATAAAGAAACTGCACAGGTCAAAGGCGATGAGCTGTCTCCTGCTCAACATCAGTAAAAGATCAATGCCTATGAAAGTTATTGCATACTTAGCTGAAGCGTTGGCCTCGAACGAACTCATGATATCCTGTTATAAATTTCTCTGCCACCGACATCTTGCAACGGGAGTCATGGGTTAGACAGAAATATGGTTAAACTGCCACAAATACAATAAGTTTAGCTGCTAGCCCGCATCTTTATTTTTTTTCCTCCCCGAATACATATTATTGTAACTACCCCAGCTAGGGTTTGGAAGAGTCATCCCAATACATCAATTTTTTTTGTTTATATGATGCTTCAAATAGAAATACGTGTCTAATGTCTGATTTAGAGGCGTGATGATACGGTATTCTTGGGTGCCACTCCCTTGCCTGACATCGCCCTCATTATTCTTGAATTTGGGCCACTCTCTCACCATGCAATTCGCCCTATTATGGTGGCGAATGGCGATCTCCCTCTTCCCTTGTCATTTATGGCCAGCTAACACATTAAGAACCAAGTTTTATAAGATTTCAAATACAACATGTGTTTCTTTTTTATGTGTTTTTAAAATATAAAAATAAGTCACATACCTAAATGGTTTATACACATTAAAAGAAAAGATTTCCTTAAAATAAAAAAAAATTCTGGAATTCTAGAAATCTAAGATTCAAATTTAATTATTTGAATATTGGGGTGATACTTATATGGTAAGATAATAAAAAAATTAGTTTTATTTATATATATATATATATATAAAGTTATAAAATTGTATTTATTTTATTTTTAGTGTTAATTTATATATATATATATATATATATATATATATATATATATATATATATATATATATATATATATATATATATGAAGTGATTTTATTTCTAGTTGTGGGAAAAAGGTCATGAGTTTACCGTATTATCTATCATGTGTAGATTATAAATTTTGTATAGTTGTGGTTATGTTAATAAAAAATAAAATAAAACCCACATAAACATAAACTAGACCATTTGTTTAGGTATATCAATCTTGTAAAATAAATACTTATGCATATTGTGATTATAATATTTGGAGGTAAATGAAGAGGAAATAAATTTTAAATTTAAGCATGGAATAAATATACCATTCTAATGCACTATTTAGAATAAGAGAAATTATCCTTAATAATATAAAATTGAATTATCCAAATTATGTATATATATGAGGATAAGGCTATGAGTTACCCTCGTGATTATAGGTGATCAAATTTTAGATATTTAATATTTTCAATGGAAGAAGACAATTTAATTATTCATGACCTAAATATTAGATATAATAATAAACATATAGGACCTATGGAGTAACTACTAAAGAACAATAATCTTATGCAATTATTGTGAACAATTGTGTGCAAGCATGACGATATTTACCTATTGTGTATGCAACATATAAGTATCAAAATGAGAATCAACCTCTCATTAGATTAAAAATATTCCTCTTTTTGTGTGAAGACTGTTCTATTGTTAGGTTACACATTCGATTATACCTCACGATTGTGCAGAACTAATATAATGGTAGCTTAGCACCTAGAGCCGTCGTGTTCCTCATTTAAGGTTGTGCATGATGGTGAGGTTTCTTGAGAAATGTCACATAAATAGTATAGATAACCACCATATTGTGTATGATTAATATATTAATAGTGTTATACTTTAGTATTACAAAAAAAATATTATTGTATTTTCTCCCTACATGGAAATTTGGGGCATGACAATTATTGGGTGATTTGTTAATGGTAATACTATTAAGAATTAATTGATTAAGTAAATATATTAAAATACCTTCTTATGTCAATGTTGCATCATCAAATAATTGATAAATTTTATTGCTAGTTAACGGCTCAATAATTACAATTTTAGCTTTGTATAAGTGTGACATAAATAAAAACATTATTAATGTTTAAGGGCTTGTCTAGTCGGTAATACTATTATCATTAAGGAATATTTTTTTGTGTAAATAGTATCAATTCGAGCATGAAAGCAAATAAATGACCTCTCGCAAGACTTGGTTGCAATCCTATAGTCATTTTACTCAAATGAAACAAAGTTAAATCCCTTGGTAAGTGCAAGTTATTAAGATAAGTTTAGTTACCTTCTCGAGGGTGTGCAACTCATAACATGTTCAATGATACACTTCTAACTCTTAAGGTGATTCAATAGCTTAATGCTTGTACTTTAAAAAAAAAACTAGTTGGGTTTTTCTAGCGAAATTGTTAGGCATGACACATAGCAACATAATCAATCCTAATTAGATCAACCTCATAAATATATGCTATGATTTGTTGAACTAGTTAAGAAACATCTCCTCATTTCTCAACACAAATGGTTACATTGAAAGTATTGATTGTACAAGTTCAAGTTGCACTATCTAAAAGGTAAAAATATTAGGGTTTTAGGTTTAGGTTTTAGGGTAAATAGGGTTTTAGGTTTACATTTTAGGGTTTAGGTCTAAGGATTAACATGGGTAAATTAGTTTTTAGGGACCTATGTTTTTTGGAACCTATAGTTTAAGGTTTTGATTTCTGAGTTAAATGTGTCTAATTTAGGTTTAGTTTTTATAGTTTTCGATTTACAATTTAACGTTCTTTATTTTGTTGATGTTTATGGTTTTTCAAATGCAATTTAAAAACTATTAAATAAACAAACTAAACAAAAAAAAAACTAAATAACAATTACAAAACAAAAATGCAAGATATAAAGGAAAAAAATGGTAGAATTCAACCAACATGGAGGTCGCTAAGGTCAGTTGTGTCGATGGGAGGAGGTGGCAGTGAAAATTTACTTCAATCGGGCCCTTCGAAATGTGTATGCAATCTTGCTTCTCCTTCTCTAGCGCAACTCAAACTGACAGGTAAAAATGAAACACAATCGCTTATTTAAAAAAAAAAATTTAATAAATGTGTACACGTTTCAAAACGCATACACATTATGAATGCGTATGCATTTCATAATGCATATACGTTTTCAGTTTGCGTACCTAAATCTGAACACATGCGCGTTCGGATTTATGCTCAGGTACCTGATCTGTAACACATATGCATTTTTTAAGAACGTGTACATGTTTCGTACGATTTTTTTTTGTTTTGGCCAAAGGGTATGTGCAGGATCATGGTGTGCCAAAAAGTGGCAATATTATGGGTATTTGTAGGGTATGTGGCTAATGACTTTTTTTTCACCCAAAATTAATGAAACGAAAAGGGTTTTTAGAGAAGATTCTCAGCTTTCCAAAAATATAAATTATGATTTAATTTTAATTTAATAAATAATTATTATTCATTTTCTATTAGAATTATGACTAAAGTCCTGATCGATAGGTTGATTGAAAAATCTATAACTTTCAAACGGTATCATATTTTTTGAATCTGAAACATGGTCACATTCTATGCTTCACATACTATAGGATTAAAAAAGAAAAATTAAATTTCATGAAGTTTTGACCAAGTTAAGGTGGTCGATAGGCGAGTTTTATATTTTCTAAAAATTTTAATAAAAATTCATAATTAATTATCTACTTGGAAAAAATTACAAAAAAATATGCATCACATCCAGACATGAGTCCTCTACTTATATATAAAAATCTTACAAAAAAATATTATCATTTTATTATGGTTAGGGTGGTCGAATGAGACACCTACTTCTTATTTTTCCTTGAAATTTAAGTACTCTTGCATTGAAATTTCAAATTTTCACCAAATAGATTTTATTTATTTTAAATAAACCTAGTATTTTAGAAACTACATTCAATTTTCTAAAAATTCTATTCTTACATATTTTTGAAATAATATAGATAACTTATTCAAATATTTACGTCAAGTTTCCTAACACTGATTTTTCTAAATTTTTTGCCACTTAAGGGCCTTTTTTTGCACGATGATCCTGCACATACCCCAAAACTTCCCCTCTTTGTGGACCCAACCTATTTCACTTACCCCATGTCTTGTATCTTTTGAGGAAGAGAGCGATAGTTCTCACAGCTGGCCATAATTGCTTTATTTGTTGGTGAAACATGAGGACTCTTACTTGTTCTAATAGATGGAGATGATCCACTAGAGTGCCCAAATTTCTTTGAAATTGTATCATTCAATCACTGCAATTGGCGGTTGAACTTATGTTGTGACTATTCTAACTCTTCCCATACCTGTGTATCCTTACACAAATTTTCCATGATGACTTGTCATGCTACCCAACTAAAAACTAAACCAAATAGAAGTACACACAACTTTGAATGAACCCAACAAGCTGGAAAGATCCAAGCTATGATACCACTAAAAGATCCCTTACCAATTCTACCCTAACTTTTTTAATTTTACCCTCTTGCAATGATGTCAAACAATTGTCTTGCATGGTCTGATTTGGCTTTGTTGATTATTTGTTTGAGTTTCATTACTTGTTTTTCATTGCAAAATCATAGAGGAAAGCATGGAAATGAAAGAGAACTATTGCATAAGTGAAAAACAACAATTGCAACTCAATAGAACCCCTTTTTTCAACTATATCAGATCTAAGTACAATTTTCAAAGGTTTGATATACATTATATCAAACTATAATAACAGTCTAAAACCCTTATATAATGCAATATTTGACTACCCGAAATGATAAACACATAACCGGATGTATAGCTCCAATTGTAGCTTGATTATTGAAGTCAAATCATGAATCACTTTGTTGTTACAACTTCAAACAGTATGGTTGAGTATGATGACGAAATAAGTGTTGTAGAGGATCACCAATAGGCTGGAAATAATGATAAAATTTAGGAAAATCAACCTTTTACCAAACCCTAGGTGCCCCTCAAAGTACCCAATAAGAAGCCTTAATCAAAACTCCATGAATAAGGTACCAAATTGAAGGTAAATTGTTATTGTGGAAGAATATGCAATAAAATCAAATACCCATGTGCCTTAGCTGCCATAAACTATCAAAATATGTAATTATTTTCTGATAACTCCTTCCTGTAGTTAATTCTAAGTGCAAATTAACTTGTAATGAAGTCCAATGGTTCCCAAATGGAAACCTAGAGTAGATTTCCTTGTTATGTGAAATGGATTTTTTTCCAATCCACTATCCTCCAAGGGATTTCATCCTCCAAAGACCTGCACATTGTAGTGTCCCTTCACTTTTGGCCCCTTCGTGGTGTGTGAGTAAGTTGTTTATTTGTGACTTGTGAGGTCTTGTTGCATTTTTTCATTCAAGTTAATTGGTTAATTAATGTGTTCCAATTATTTGACATGGTCGTCATTCATTGGCATTCATGTATTGTTTTGGGTTACGTTGCTCGTAAGTGTAACATTGATTTAATTAAAGTATTAAATTAAATTCTTAAATTATTAAAAGAATGTCATCAATTAATTATTGAATTAATTAGTTATGTTATAATGATTCAATAATTATCATTTTATTAAATGATGAATAATTAAATAAAATATAATAGAATATTAATATAATTATTAATAATGTTTGTTTTAAATTTAAATATATATCAAATATATTTAATATGAATAAAATATTACAGCTTGGGAGAATTTGGAAGAACCTATCTTGTACAGAGGAACCAACTCAACATATTGCTTAACCTTGTGACATTGTCGTGCAAGTGTGTTAGGTGAGTTCTTTTCTTACTCTGTTATATTTTATTATTATGGAGTTATAGATGTTAGTAATAGAAACAAAGTGTTATTTTCAATAAGTTGTAATTTGTATTATAGATTAGGATTTACTAATTGAATAATGTTTGAGGAATCCAATAGATTTATTAATAATTTATTTGTTTAGTTAGCCTTTCACACAACTATTAATATACAAATGATGAAAGTAAGTTAAGAGAACAAAAAATGCTTAAGTTGTTTTAAGTGTAAATACTAAGGAGTAATAAAGAGTTTGAGAATATAAGAATAATTATATAAAATTAATGCAAATGATAATATATTTAATATTATTAATTTGTATAATTAAATATGTTTATATATATATAATTTAATAATATTCAGACTAATAAATGAAATTTATAAAAGCATTTAAAGAATTACACTTCTCATTGTGTTACAATTATCAGCTTCATTAATATATATTGGATATTTTAAGCATGCTTTGAGGTATGACCTCAGCCTATTCAAAGCTTCCATTTTGGCATAGGATGGAAGGGTACTAGAAATTTTTTATGGAATTTTAGCAATACACTTGCCACTTGCATGTGCCCTCCACCTTGCTTCGAGGCATTTCTTCCATCGTTCCACGTGCCTTGTCTTTGCATCCATATCTTGCATGCGTATCTGACAAGGGGAGGGGAGTAGTGGTAAAAAGGAGGTGCCTGGCCTGTGTGACCACATCTGCATGCATATCTATGAGGGTTTTGAAAATGTTGCCCTTTTTTTTACGAGGCACAAGTGGACAATAGGGGCAATTGCAGCTACAGCATCTGACAACCCCTTTGTTTATCCTTTGGCGGATATCCATACCCCTTTCCAAGCTCCCATTTTGGCATAGACATAGTACTTTGAAAGCTTGTGGAATTTTGAAACTCTAGGATGCAATTTGTACAGAATCTTGAGATAGGTCCCCTGCCATGACTTCAGTTTTAGAAAAGGAATAGGAATTGGAGCGCGGTTAAGTCACTTCTTGATGTATTATATTTTGTTCTAAAATAATTTTGTTATTATCTGTTAAATTAATATACTAGATCTGTGGTTTAATCCATGGCTGTGTGCATTAAGATGCTATTGTATCTTTTATGCTTCTTCTTTTTTCTCTTGTTGATCTCATTGGATGATATGAAGATTAGGCTTGCATTTAGGCCTGCTGTTATTGTACGATTTTTGAAGTATCTTGGAAACACTGATCCATTTGAGCATATCCTACAAATATTGCATTTCATGAGACCACATTTCTTGCAGTACTTTGTCAAACAATACACACGCCTTGTCTATGCTTCTCTCATTTTGCATACATGACTACTAGTGCATTTGCAATGTCTATCAGCTGTAACTTCTAACATGGTTTTAGCTCCTCCAAACTCTTCCTCCATGGTATTGACCTTTCATTTCTCCAATTTGGTGAGTTGCAACCTGGAAATAAGGTTTCTGACGAGGGTTTTAGAGTATGTTTATTCAAATGAAAATTACCGCCAAGATCCTAAAAATGAACACATTTAGGTTATAACATTACGACATCCATTATCGTAGGTAGTTAAGTATATATTAACATGCTTAATAAATGATTAATTTTTTTTTAAACAATAACTTAGACATAATGGTAGTATATTCGATTGGTTATTAGTGTTTTTCCTTGATGCTCAAAATGGTTATACCGGTCACTTTATAACATTGCTTAGTCTTGATATCAGCCATATTAAAAACAAAAATAAAAAATTAATCAATTAACTTGAAATAATATGGCTTACTGTGGAAAGAGTGTTTAGAATGTAAATGGTAGATTAAACATCATCATGGTATGGGAAGTAAAGTTGTGAATTAATATTATGAATAATAAAATATAACGCCTATGTTACCTTGAGAATTATGTTTGGTCCCAATAGCAACATCAAGATATAATTATCACGATATTGTTAGAGTGGGGCAGTTCACGTGTTAGACAAACTATTAGATTTCCATGTCCAAGTGAATACTACTTTCAGATTTAAAGTTACTTTAATTCATACCTAGAATTTAAATTAAATACGTGTACTTCTCCTTAAGAAGTACTTATATTATTTTTTTTAAAATAAAATCATTTAGATCTTATCCTTAAGATTAATTTTATTTTCCTATAAGATTTATCTATTAAAGGAATCTAAATTATAACTTAAGATTAATTTAATATTATTTTTTAGGAATTAATTATTAAGGGTGATTTTAAATTGTAACTCTAAGATTAATTTTATTATTTTTATATAATTATTTATGAGAATTATTTGTATTATTGTTAAGTGGGAAAAATATTTGTAAACTAAATGGAAGCGAGGTACATTGGTAATAATACAAAATTGATGTATTGGAACAATATTAATGTCATTAATAGATCAACTATATCCCGTAATTTTGGACATTAATGAATGGTAACCCTAATATTAATGTTACTAAATAGTAACTAAATAATAGTTGGAATTCAATTGAGTGAGATAATAACATTTATGATAGATATAGTCTTGGTAGATATAGTCTTAGTAAAATTAAATGACAAGTTACAAAAATATACTTACATTAAATCAAGATTTTATTAAATAAATATTATTCCACATGTTAGTGATTAATGCTCTTTTAAAGTTCATATCTAATTGTATCTAAAGAGAGTGTGTAGAATTTTTTTTTAAAAAAAATTGGGGCATCTAAGTATTTTGATAAAGAAGTTCATATTATTTAATATTGTTAAAAGTTCAAATATTCTTTTATTTATATATAAATATTATGTCACATAATAAACAATTATTATGGGTTAAGGAGTTGAAAAGTAGATGGTTTATCAAGTTAATAGGTGTTATTAGATGTGGTAATATTGTTCTTCATAGACGTAATGTTGCTTGATCATTGTATTTAATATTGTACTTGTTTTGAGATGGAAATGTTTCAAAGTGCTATTTTGGTTGTTGCTTCTGGTGGGAATTATGTGTGTGATTTTGAAATTTAAGTTGATTTTGGTTATTAAGATTTATTTATGAATTGAGTTATGCATCGATTGATTGTTATTGTTGTCATGGTTGTTGATTTTGTTAAAGGTTTTTTTATAGCCAAATTGTATGGATATCTTGTGAGGAGAAAGTCGAGGTCTCCCTTGGATGTCTTATTGGGTGATTTACTGTTGGTAATTGTAGTGGATTATGTTAGCTTTAAGTGATTTTTAGGGTCTTGTTATGGTATTGCCTCCTTTTACTCTGCACTTGTCATTTTGGTGATTATGAAAGTTATATAGTCATTTTGTGGTTCCATGCTGTGAATCTTCTTTTTGGTGTTAATTCTGATTGAGGATATTTTATGCAATGACCTTCTTATAGTCATATTTTGAGATGGTTGAAAAACTAAAGTGTTTGAATTACCTTTAGTAGGAGTTTATGGATATTTGGTGTTTTTAGGCTTCTAGAGGCAAAGGAGAAACTTGATTTATATTATTTCCCATGGTTGGACCTTTGTGATTCATTGATTTTATCTATGATTTTGTGCTCTTGTGGGTGTTACCTTGTACCATGGTGTTGAAATTTGATGTAGCTCTTGGGCAAGGTAGTTCATGCCTCACATATGCACTTGGTTTTGAGGTTTTATTGCTTTACGTGTTCTAGTACACCCCTTAAGGTCATTTGATTGTGTTTCAGTGCTAGTAGGGAGAGTGGCTCTTCATGGGGGCCGATGCACAAAGGGGTAGCCTAGATAACCCATGGAAGAGTTTGTGTAATAAGTGATAACCTAATATAATTAACTAATGGGTTTGGGTAAGTTCACACTAATTAAGATAAGTAAGATGCCTAGCCCATGGCATTAGTGCTTTCATAAACTAAGGTTGAGTTGAGAAGGCCATGGTCGGCAAGATCACTACCTCATCCTCATGAGAGGCTAGTGGTTCCACATGTGTCATCTTATGGGGTCGGTGCCTAGAGTGAGGCAGTCAAGATAACCATAGATGGGGGTCGATGCCTAGTGAGAAGCAGCCAGGATAACCCATACTAGGGCCATGCGATGACACTCTCATATAGTACCCCTGGTTAATGATTTGTGTGTCTCTGGGAGAAGTCATCTAGTAAGTAGACCTTTGATGTTGTTGCTAATTATTTTATTGTTACTCTTGTTGTTGAGTCTTGTAGCTTTTCTGCTTGGTTGTTTTGTGTCAAGGGTATTTCATGTCTTCTCCTAGCATGGGGGGTCCACGTAGTCAGGTTGAACATGCTATGCACCCATTGGGTCCCTAGCCAAAGATCGAGATTTGTAGATTTGTGCCATTTGTGGTGACTCCAGATTTGTACCCGAGTTGGTGCCAACCTTGATACTTTATATTAGTCTTTTCAGTTGTATTACTCTATCATATTGTATTTTTCCCGTTCATGTTGGGGAACACTTTTGTATTATTGCAATTCTTGAATGATGTAATGTAATGAACCAGATGTAATGTATTATGCTACCTTGTAAACCTTATGTGGTTAATGATTTGTGCTAGCCATTATTTGATGTGTTATATCTGTGGAAATATGCTCCATTGAACTCACACAATGATAGTATGTTACGGTTTTCCTATGTGGATGACTCTTATTGTTGGATTATAATGGAGGTATGAATATTGTAAATGTGTGCTATATCATGGTTTATAATATAATCTTGGGAATCGTTAAGTATCGTTATGGAATGGGTGCATGTTTCATAATGTCTTCATGTGTACCCAAGAGGAAAAAGATTGTTAGTATATTTTTATAATTGCATTCATGTATTGTTTGTTAATATTCTTCTTATGTAATGTTTTACTTTCAAAAAAATAAAAATTGTGTGGTATTTTATTAGTCTTAGTTGTCCTTTGGGGTGTTCATGACGAGGCATTACAGATTGGTATCAGAGCCAAGGTTATCAAACACTGGGTACTCTAGGTCAATTGAACCCATTATGTTAGCCTTGTGTCTAGACTCTTGAGTTTAGGTTTTCACCCTCCTGTCGTTCTCACTTAGTAATTCGAGTTGGTCCCTAGGTGGTGTTGGTTTAATGGTGCAGAAAACTAGTGGAAATTATAGGACCTTGTTGTAGTGTGCAATGCACCGATATTCTTCCTACTGGGAATGCATTATGGACCTTTGTGTTGTCTTGTGATGTGACTTCTGGTGATGTAAGTTTGTGTGTGTATGTGGAAAATGTGTGTTTTAACCTAGAATTTTGTGCTTTTGATGTGTTAAATTGTGTTTTTTGTTATGAAAGGGTGTAAAAATTATCGTATATTTTGACTCTTGAGCTTGCGTTGTCTTCTTTCTGTCACCCTCACCTAATCATTGTGACCCTTTTTTCCCTTAATGGTGTGTGTAGGATGCTTAGAGGTCGAGGGAAAGGTCAAGGTAGAGGTTGTGGTGTTGGCTATAGAGCTAACTGCCAAAGTACTTCGTCTCCAAGTTCCCACAAGCTTGAACATGAGGAACAACAAGGTTCTCAGAGCAACCTGAGAGGTAGAGGCTCAAAACTAGATCAATCAGAATTGAATGGAGCACAGTTGCAGCAGTCACTAGAGGAGCTTCCTGCCCGCTCATACCCTGGTTAGGTAGATAACCTGTGGGTGGCTAGGGAAAGGAAATTTTGGATTACCTTTCAAAGGAGGAACAAAATCAGCCCAGGAAAACCCATGAGTATTAAGAGCGAACCAATAGCTCCTAAGAAAAATCGCATTCCAACTCCCGGTTATAGGCTCATTCCCTTTGACTTTAGTGATTAGGAGGAACCTATCACCAATAGTGATAGTGATTCTGAATCACTTTTGTGTTGAACTTGTCATCGATAATTATGGCTGCCTCATAAACAATGTTGTTTGTTACTGTATGGCTTTCTCTGGTCGATGCTCACTATGATATGATAAGTATTTTGAGAGCTTGTTGGTGATTTTTTTTACCATTTTGATTTGGGTTGGATGACATGTTATCTAATTTGAGGACTTTGACACTCGTTATTGATGCTTATGTTATATTGATGCATGGAGATTGAAGTTGTGATTGGATTAAATTGGTTATGTTTATCATATGGACTTGGACTATGCTTGTTATGTATTTGATTAGTGATAGCTTTATGATGTTGCTTATAATGTGATTACTGTGTGAAGTATTGGATTTTGGGTAAAACTTTAGGATGTAATTTAGACAAGTTTTAGTTAGTCTTTCAAGAATTGAATTCTTAGATTATTTTGGTAAACTTATTAAATTATTTTCTTTGATATGGGCTATCATATTAAGGTTTCCTTGTTCATCATTATGGAAAATTATTCACATTGTGGAAGAATTGGTCTTTACTCATACTAATATCATACTAAGCAGTATTGGTTAATATTTTTGTTAACTAGTTCATCTTTGAATTACTCATTAGCCTTATTGATGGATTTATAATCTTAATAACTTTTAGAATATTGCTTTGTTCATATTGTTTCACCAATTTGACTGGTTTGGTTAACAGTTTAGTTTGCTTGGATGATTATGATACTTCATTCAGATGTTTTTGATATGATGATACATGGTGTCTAGATTTAACTGGTTATGTTTATTATTTGGATGTAGTACTATGTTGATATGTGATTGATTAGTTATTTCTTATGATAATTATGATGATGTGTTTTCTTATTGGAGTCCTCATGAGAGAATGATGTAGCATCACTCGTTCGCAAGTGCCCTATTACACTATGACTCTCTCTCACGGTGTACTTGTGATTGGATATATATATATATATGGTACTTGACATTTGATTGATGCAGGATGTAGGTACCAAGCATTGATTCCACCTCCACTGCTAGGTTTGAACGTGCCCTGTAAAGCACAATGAGTATGATGTGGAGACCAGAGTTGACAAGAAAGTCCCCCATCCTAGTCCATCACCCCATCATTATGTTAGGCGATGTCATCTGTTTGCAACCCCGTTTCTGTTTTGGTAACATTTTGTTTTGAGTCATTTAATTTTAACTATCTAATTGATGTTGTTTTAATTATTTCGTATAGTTGTTATTTTATTGTGGTTATGTGCGTATGACTGCATATTTTTTGTTTCACCTTGCAACTTCTAGGAGTAAGTCAATGCTAAGGGGGGGAGGATGTAGTGTCCCTTCGCTTTTGGCCCCTTCGTGACGTGTAAGTTATTTATTTGTGACTTGTGAGTTCTTGTTAATTTTTGTCATTCAAGTTAATTGGTTAATTAATGTGTTCCAATTATTTAACATGGTCATCATTCATTGGCGTTTAGGTATTGTTTTGGGTTATGTTGCTTGTAAGTGTAACGTTGATTTAGTTAAAGCATTAAATTAAATTGTTAAA
This sequence comes from Sequoia sempervirens, assembly GCA_007258455.2. Lineage (NCBI taxonomy): Eukaryota > Viridiplantae > Streptophyta > Pinopsida > Cupressales > Cupressaceae > Sequoia > Sequoia sempervirens. The sequence goes on from VDFB02009965.1 coordinate 118,853, forward strand.
TTATTAAAAGAATGTCGTTAATTAATTATTGAATTAATTAGTTATATTATAATGATTCAATAATTATCATTTTATTATTTACGATGAATAATTAAATAAAATATAATAGATATTAATACAATTATGAATAATGTTTGTTTTAAATTTAAATATATTGGATAAAGAAGTAGTGAATAAAATATTACAGCCTGGAAGAATTTAGAAGAAGCTGCCTTGTACAGAGGAACCAACTCAACATCATCTTTGTCTTCAGACATCTTTATCCAAGAGAATTTCAATGTGATACAAATGCCTATTGCTTAACCTTGCGACATTGTCGTGCAAGTGTGTCAAGTGAGTTCTTTTCTTACCTTGTTATATTTTATTATTGTGGAGTTATATATGTTAGTAATAGAAACAAAGTGTTACTTTCAATAAGTTGTAATCTATATTATATACTAGGATTTACTAATTGAATAATGTTTGAGGAATCCAATAGATTTATTAATAATTTATTTGTTTGGTTAGCCTTCCATGTAACTATTAATATAAAAATGATGAATGTAAATACTAAGGAGTAATAAAGAGTTTGAGAATATAAGAATAATTAGATAAAGTTAATGCAAATGATAATATATATAATATTATTAATTTGTATAATTAAATATGTTTATATATATAAAATGTAATAATATTCAAAATAATAAATGAAAATTATAAAAGCATTTAAAGAATTACACTCATCATTGTGTTATAACTATTAGCTTAATTAATATATATTGGATATTTTAAGCATGCTTTTGATGTAGGAGCATCCAGTGGTGTGAGGGCAATCTTGCATCACCCAAAAAGATGATTTCCATTTTTTTGTTCCTGCTGTTTTCTTTTTGTAGATGTTTTTGCATTTCTGGATACCCTTTTTGTCGATTAAGAGTTTCCAACTTTCATAACTGCTTTTCTGCTTTTTCTGCTCAACTGCTATTTTTAGCAGGTGGGAATTTTAAGGTGTGGGAAGACAAAAATTTATGGGAAGGTTGATGATGGAAAAATAAGTACTTTGATGAAATAATTAGATCAAGATCATCCACGGTTTGAAAGTTATTCAAGTTCCAGTTTCTATTTTTTGCCCTGAAAAACCTTTTGAGTCTTATTTGAGGCACTAAACAATCTCGTATGGGCCCAAAAATCATCAGAATTGGAAAATAAAGTTCCTATCACTTTCTTCACTCCATGACCTTTCCAACGGTGCAAACGGTTCGAAAAACAGAGTCCTGGATCAAAAGTTATGGCTATCGGAAGTTGGCTAATTTTTGGAAAATTGCCAATTTTTGAATTAGGACTTAGTTTTTTAATTTCAAATTGTACTTTTTGGTGCCAAATTGCCAAAATATTATCTCGAATGTTATTTTTGGCTCCAAACTGAAAAGGGGCTATTTAGGGGCTAATTTTTGATTTTTTGGTAACTTTTTGGGAAAAAGAGTTCACATGTTGTGAAAGGGGAATCTGGGTAATTTTTTGTAAGTTTGTAATTTGCATGTATCACAGAGCTCGGGGATTTGTGATCCTCTACATGTAAGAGTTCTATATTCTTTGAATAAAATATTATTCTCTATTTTGTGAGTGTTTTCCGTGTCTTGGGTTTGCTCCCTCGTCAGGTGGTATCAGAGTGGGTTTTCTTGAGCGTGTGGACAGATCGCCGATTGTGAGGCAATTCGCACCAGGACCGTGGTTGTGGGTTTGAGGTATTCAAGATTCCTCCAAGAGTGACGCATGGTAGGCGTGGTGGTGCCAGAGGTGGCAAAGGTGGCCGAAATGCTGGTGGAAGAGATCCATTTGCGGCAGAGGGTTTTAGAGCCCTCCATAGACAAATTGATGCATTGCAGGAACAAATGAGAAGAGGGTTAGACCTGGGAAGGAGAGAAGAAAGTGAAGATGAAGAAGAGGTGGAAGATTCAGATGTAGAAGAGGAAGAAGAAGCGATTGATCAAGATCAGATGCGAATAATAAGGGCCATTTCAAATATCAGAAAAAGACCCAGAATAGAAGTCCCCAGTTATTTCGGAAGTCTAAACCTAGAATAGTTGATCGATTGGATCAATGAGCTAGAAGAATATTTTGAGTATGAAGAAGTAGAGGACCCATATCGGGTTAAGTTTTCAAAAATAAAGTTGAAGGGCCATGCCAATATTTGGTGGAAAGAGGTCCAGTTGGAGAGGAATTGAAGAGGAAAAGGAAAGATTAGTAGTTGGGATCGTATGGTGGAGAAACTGAAAAAGCAGATCATACCAGTGGACTACGAGTTAGATCTGTTGAAGAAATTGCAAGGGTTGAAGCAAGGAAGTAGATCTGTGAAAGAATACACAAAATATTTTCATAAAATGATCATCAGAATGGGCCATGCAAAGGCCAACAAGGAGAAGGTAGCCCGTTACCTTAATGGGTTACGACCGAGCATTCAAGAAGAGCTAAGCCTAGTCAGAATGACCACCATTGAGGATGTGTACCAGTGTTCTCTGAAAGTTGAGGAGAAACTAAGCAAAAGATTTGACAGCAAGCAAAAAGGACGAGGAGGTCAAGGTGGAAGGGGTAGTGGAAGATCTTCTAGAAGTTGAAATTAGGATGAAAGGAGAAATGAAGATGTGGGTACCAGTCGGAGCTAGAAGAATGATAACTTCTACCACCCGTGTGATCAAAATAGTGGCGATCAAAGAGGTAGAGGATGAGGAAGATCTGGGCCAAGACCCAGAAGAGGTGGTTTCAGAGGAACTTGTTTCCATTGTGGTGAAGAAGGGTATCGAGCCTATGAATGTCCACAACACCAAGGAAGGATAGAAAGAAGGTTGAAAGGTTTTGGAAGGGTTGCACATGCAGATGAGGAGGCTCAATCAGAGCATTCAGATGATGCTAAAAGGGGAGAATCCCTAGTGGTTAGAAGAGCCTTGGTGACTGAAGAGAAAGAGCCAAAACAGAGGAAGAATTTGTTCCACACAAGGTGCAAGTGTGAAGACAAATGTTGTGATGTCATTATTGATAGTGGGAGCACTGATAATCTAGTGTCAGACGAGATGGTTACGAAGTTGAAGCTAAAATGGCAAAGGCATCCACACCCATATCGGATTGTCTGGTTGTAGAAAGACCACAAAGTTTTGGTCAATGAACAATGCCTGGTGAAGTTCAAGATCGGAAACTATCGTGATGAGGTACTCTGTGATATCATTCCCATGGATGCATGTCACATGTTGTTGGGGAGGCCGTGGCAGTTTGATAGGAAAGTTGTACATGATGGCATGCAAACACTTATTCCCTAATGAAGGATGGAGTCTGCCATAAGTTGAAACCCTTGAGGAAGGATGAAAAAAAGGTATGCAGTAGTGCTAGAATTTGTTTTGTTGATGGAAAAAAAAATTTAGAAGGCATGAAGCATGAGCGTATGTGTTATGCATTGATTCCTAGAATGGATAAGGAAGATAGTGATGAGGTACCAATAGAAGTTTCTGGGTTATTTAATGAGTTTCAGGAGATTATTTCTGATAACGTACCTAAGGGTTTACCACCAATGAGGAAGATCAATCATCAGATTGACTTGGTCCCTGGAGCCAGTTTGCCAAATAAGGCAGCTCATAGAATGACTCTTGCAGAAAATGAGGAGTTGAACATACAAGTTCAGGAGTTGTTGAGGAAGGGTTTGATTTGAGAGAGTCTGAGCCCATGTGCAGTACCTGCAGTACTAGCACCAAAGAAGGATGGGGAGTGGAGGATGTGTACAGAATCCCGAGCCATAAATAAGATAACAATCAAGTACAAATTTCCCTTGCCAAGGATGGATGACCTGATGGATTGTTTGAATGGAGCATAGTACTTCACAAAGATTGATTTGAAGAGCGGATATCACCATATCCAAATTTGTGAGGGAGATGAATGGAAGACCACCTTCAAGACCAAAGAGGGCCTGTATGAGTGGTTAGTCATGCCTTTTGGGCTAACCAATGCACCGAGCACATTCATGCAGCTCATGAATGAGGTACTGAAAGAGTTTCTGGGAAGTTTTGTCATTGTGTATTTAGATGATATTTTTATTTTCAGTAAGAACTTGGATGAGCATTTAATGCATATTATTAGGGTTTTTGAGAAGTTGAGAGAGGAGAAACTATTGATAAATTTGAAAAAGTGTAGTTTTTTGAAGGAGTTAGTGTACTTGGGGTTTGTTGTCTCGGTAGAAGGTCTCAAGATGGACCCTGAGAAGGTGAAGGCTATTTTAGAATGGACTACCCCAAGAACTACTGCTGAGGTGAGATCTTTCCATGGTTTGGCCAGTTTTTACAGAAAGTTCATTAGAAACTTCACTAGTATTTGTGCACCCCTAACTGAAACAATGAGAGGGGATAGAAAAGAGTTCAAGTGGAGCACTGGAGTAGCGAAGAGTTTTGATCTGTTAAGCAGAAGGTGACAGAGCAACTAGTTTTAGCCCTCCCAGATTTCCATAAGGTGTTTCAGGTGGATTGTGATGCCAGTGGTTGCGCCATTGGAGCAGTGATGAGCCAAGAAGGTAAGCCCATTGCCTATTTTAGTGAAAAGTTAAATGATGCAAAGAGAAATTATTTTGTATATGATTAGGAATTTTATGCAATAGTTTAAGCATTAAAGAAATGGAGACATTATCTATTTCCAAAGGAGTTTGTTTTGTTTACTAATCATCAAGCATTACAATACTTGAGTAGTCAGGGAAAATTAAATTAGAGGCATATGAAATGGGTAGAATTTTTGCAAAGTTACACCTTTGTTTTAAAGCGTAGGAGTGGGAAGTCGAATAGGGTTGCAGATGCCTTAAGTAGGAGGAAAACATTGTTGACAGAGATGTAGATTGAGGTGGTTGGGTTCAATGAACTCAAGACATTGTATCCTAAAGATCCTGATTTTGTCAAAGTTTGGAAAGCTTGCAAGGAGTCTGTTACAGTTGATAAGACGAAGTGGCTGGATTTCATAATCCAGGATGGCATGTTGTTTAAGGGAAGCCAATTGTGTATTCCAAAGAGTTCCATGAGGGAGAACCTGATAAAGGAGAAGCACAGTGGGGGAAAGGCAGGACATTTTGGTCAGGATAAGACCATTGCCATTATCAGTGAGCATTATTATTGGCCTCAATTATCACAGGATGTGAAGAAGTTTGTACAAAGTTGTAGGGTATGTCAAATGGCTAAAGGAGTGAGCCAGAATACTAGGTTGTATCAGCCCTTACCTATACCAGAGAGGCTGTGGGAGGATATAAGTATGGACTTTGTTCTTGGTTTACCAAGGACACAAAGAACAGTTGAATGATATAGATGATTGTTTGCAAATCAAGACCAGATAAAAAGACGAGGAAGGGGGTGGAAGGGTGAAGGTTGCATAATATTCAAGGACTAAAAAGGAATTAAATAATGATAGAAAAAATAGACCTAAAAATATAATTAACAAATACACCAAAATACTTCCAAATAAGAAAATATTTACAAAGATTGTTTTTTTTAATATTCTAAAAATAACTAAATGAATCTTTTAAATTTAGATATGTTTAAGCAAGAAAATGAGTGAATGAAAAGAATAAATCCAAAAACCATATGCAACAAATTGTCACTTATA
>VDFB02009966.1:0-52724 GCA_007258455.2 Sequoia sempervirens
AGATAATAGGACAACATTACTACCAGGTAAAAATATATTTAAGGGCATAATTTTCATCTTTTTATATTATATTTTATTATTAAATGTTGAACTTGAACTTGAAACTTGAAATGAGATTGATTTTGTTTCTTTTTCTCATCTCAAATAGCTAGTGGAATATGTTTGGTTCTGATACACCGAACCTACAAAATATTGCCATTCGTATATTGAGCCAGCCATGCAGTTCATCTGGTTGTGAGCGCAATTGGAGTATGTTTGAGCACATACACTCCAAGAAGTGCAATAGATTGACAGTGGAGAGGATGAATGACTTGGTATATGTTCATTACAACCTTCGGCTCAGATATAGGAAGCTTTTTGACCATGAAAAAACCCTGATTAATCTAGAGGAGGTTGATCCATAGTCTGAGTGGATCACTGAGGCTACAGATGCAGTCTTTAGTGACAAGGACCTTGATTGGGTGGACCAGGTAGAGAGAGAGGCTGAGGTTGTATCCATGGCTAAGGAGGAGGCTAGAGCATGAGGAGACATAGATGTTGTTGGTGAGAGTGGCATGGAGAGTCAGACACAGGCATAGACTATGGCTACAGCTGCAACATCATCTAGGACCCTTAGACACCTTCGTAGGAAGGATGCTGGCTCCACTATGCCATAGGGTATAGAGTCATAGAACATTTGATGTCATGTTTCATATTTCATATTTGTATGGAACATTTGATGTCATGGATTTCATATTCCATGAGTTTTGTATACATTTGACTAATTTTATATATCTAAGTATGTTATTTCCTTTAGCAGCGCAACTACAATTTGTGTACTTTATACTTATGTAATCATTGTATACTTGGTATGCTTGTTAAAATTTTATTTGTGTTGTATTGATAAAGGTGCTGACTCAGGTTTCAATCCTTAAAAATCTCTAAATTTCTAGGGTTTTTCAACTTTTTTTCCATTTTAGTATGCAGCATCCATGTCAATTCAGCCTGATCACATGGCCTCTACCAAGTCACGAGCGCTGTCAGCATCGCCGTTACCCCATGTTTCCAGAAATGTGAATGCTGTCCTGACACCGCATCGATCGGCGATCTGGCAAGGATCCAAAAAGGTTATCAAATGAAAAACCCACATGATTATAAATAGCATCGACAACACATGTGCTAATACATCCAACCATCCATACCTCCAATGTATCATACATTAGTAAACTCATGACAAGAACATATGAAACCCATAAATTGCAATCAAGCTCCCTGTATCAAACTTGTCAATGAAGAACAAACATATCTAGGAACTCCCATTGCATAGGTAATGTCAAAGCATATCAAGTCTACCAATCAACACTATATCAAGGTGTGATAAGTAAATCAAATCATGAAGTACTAATAACAATAACAATGATTTGTACATGCAACCCAAAGAGCTACATAATCTCTCACAACATGTTGCCACCATCCTCCCCAAATCATGAACATCTAGGAAGGAACCATGAAGAGAGAAACTTGTAAACCATAATGTCCTCTGATCAACACCTCAAAAGTGAAATATTGTGTCAAGTATGATCTCCTAACAATCCCAAATGAAAATCCTCAACAAAATCCATAACACTCAATCTCATAGATCAAGTACAACATATGAATCAATGTAATAATACCAACATGGATGTAAGCCTCTCTAATCAAGAAGATAAAACTCAAAGTAACCATCCTCAAATCTGAAAAACAACTCATAAACCATCTCCTAGCAATCCTCATCAAAGAATGATACCATAAACTCAAATGCACAAGGAGATAACCATGCCATAACATCCCTCAAATGAATCCTCTAGAACTAACCATCCATAGCTCAAGATCCATATCTATGAAAGATAAAGCATACAAACTCATGTTAAACCATCCTCAAATGAGTATTCAAAACACCATGAATCAACTCAATCCCATGAGAAATCAAAGCAAGAAACATAATATATTTGAAAGATATAATGGGAAAATACCTCCCAGATAATAAACTACCGAGTAGACCAAGAGTGGGGAATAAGAATACTCCTCCAGGATAACCAAGTTATCATGACTCACTCTAAGAACAATCTCCTTTATTGGTCCATAATGAACTCACATCCATACTCAAGTGAAAGCTCCTTGGTATATTTGTTGAAACCTCCAAAGAGTAATTGTCTCAAGCAAATGTCTCTAATCACAAGAGAACTCCAACCATCACCTACATCTCTAAGTATCCACGAGCACCTATAACCAATCAATCCATGCAAAAATACAAATGCAACATAGCACCATCATGAAGTAATCAAGCAAATGATCAATGCACCTAATACAAAGAGAACCACACATGGTCAATGTCAAAGCTCCAATTGTAAAATCAAAAACCTATCATGACAACATGATCTAACCATCTCCTCCTATGAGATCACATGCACCAATGCAAACATCCTAGTATCAAGAGAACACATACATAATATGCCAAGTTATAATCTAGAATCAATAGTATATCATGACATAATAACAAATACACTCTAAACCAAGAAATCATATCTCCAATCACATAAAGATAACCATAACCAATGATGCATCTATGTCACTTCCAACAACTCCCATTGAATCGTGATACCAAGCTACACATGGCATCATGACTACCATCCTCTCCATGAAGATCATCTAGTTCTACACACAATCAACTACAATGCCAATATCATATAAGTTTAAACTAAGATCTCCAAGCCAAGAAGATACATATAACCGCCAACAAAACATCACAAACCAATCCAACATCACCAAGTCAACATTGCCAAGAAGCTCCCACTAAAAGTGTATAACCAATGAATGTAACAAGCTATCATGACATCATGATCAAAACCACATTCTACAAGTCCCATGAACCAACTAATCAAGTACTCAAATCATCCATCATCTCAATCCCAAAATAACATGCCAATGCATAAATGACCATAGACAAGGCCAACTAATTAAATTTGCAACAAAAATGAATCAAACCTAGTGGATATAGAAAGTCCACATTTGATTCATCCAACTACAACCCAATAGGTTGTACACACCTACAAGCTACATAACTCGTAGATTCAAACCACTGAAACATGCAAACTCATCATCACATTAGTAACCTATAAACCAAGATATCAAAGAAGATAATCCTATAAACATCAAGACTCAAACACCAAATCAACTATAGATCTAATTTTCCAACCATGTCCATAAATGAGTAATCATAGTCAAGGAACCAAATGAGCATCAAGAAGATAAGAACAATCTGCTAAGAGCAAACCATATCACCACTAAACAACCACATACATGATTATGTCGTGCCAATACATAAATGTACCTGCATACCTATGACACCATAACCATATCCATCATTGTACTTGCACTCAAATATCACCCATACGAAACTTCAAATCTCAAACCATGTCCAACCTTGTCCTCAAAACCAAAGACAACTCTTGTACTTGTGACCATAAAAGTCACAACTCTGAAAAACACCTATAAACCTATACTTGGAAGCACTAATTTGATAATTATTTGTATCATCATAAATAGCATATAGAAACATGTACTCCTTCAAGGTTTTTCCTCTTGAATCATTTGGATGCTCCCACAATCACACCCCAAATCTCAGGCTCCTACAAGTGATCAAACAAGTACCAAAGTCATTCTACTCCTGAAATAGATAAACAATTTGAACCATGTAGTACATTGAAAATGTTCTCGAACACCTCTTAAAAATAAAAAATCTGACTCCTGATGAGTGTCACTACATTCCTCATCATTTAATTATAAATTTCAATCCAGGGTGGTGTCCATGGCAATATACAACAGGGAGAAGAAGTCATTTGCATGACATATTTTTTCTACAAACGAATTGAAAGGAAATGCATAACAGAAATTGTTGGAATCAAATATAATCTAAAAGCTCATAAATGAAATGTTGGAATTAAATCTATTCTAAGAAACTTGTAAAAGGAAATAATGGAAATGTAAAGAGCTCAAAATGAAATGACTTCTAAGAAATGAAACTATAAAACAACTATTGTTGTTAAAAATTGAACTCTATTATTTTATAACACTCTTCCCCATTTAATTCCCTAATTACAATGAATTTATAGAATTCTTATCTTTAACTAATATGAAAGATGAGCCTTAATTTTTGTGCAATAGCTTGCTAAAAGATAGGAATATATGTTGAAGAAAAAAATAAGTCTTTCCTTCATCTTGCTAAGTCAATCTTATTTGGTTGTCCAAAAAAAATATGTCTATTTTGCAGCCCCTAAACAAGCTCCAAAAAAATATTTGAATACTGAAAAAGTTGTCTTTACCTTGTGTATCATTAAAGCTCATAAAACAACTCTTAGATACTTGCAAAAAAGGTTCAAACTGCCCAAAATTGTCTCTTAGATATGCTTCATTTGTTTGCACAACTCAACAACTTGTCTTAATACTTGTAACTACCTCCTAGATGCTCTCAACTCTTGTCATTTAACTGCTCAACCTCTTCATACTTAGTTCCAAAAAATTTGGAGCATAGAAGCAAATGAATGAACAAATTCTAGAAATTTTGGAGCAAGGAAGAAAATTTGTGGAGCATCGGACTAGTGAAGTTTTCTCTCAAACCACAAATTGGGTTTTTGTGAAATTTAATGATTTTTTTCTTCTTGTTGTCTTCAAATTTCTATCCAAAAATATCAAGAACCCAGATTGTAATTTTTAAGATATGATGAAATATTTAATTATTGCAATTGAAAATCTCTTACTTTCCTCATCATGCTCAGTCTTGATAAACTCCATAATTAAGAAAAATACATATTTTTATTTGGCTAATAGATGAGACATTTTTTTGTCTCATCAACTCCATATGCAAAAGTTATGCTCAAAATCTATTGAAAATGAGAACATCTATGTTTTAGGCCTCCAAAACATCTCAAAATAGAAAATTCAAAAGACCAAACCAACTCCACAACAAAGAGCATGGAAAGAGATTTTTGACCACTATAAGATGTTGAAAAATAGACATCATGGGAAAAAGTTACATGAGTTTAAAAAAATGCTATAAAATGCACAATCAGCCCCCTTGGTGGTGCTCTGGTGGTTCGCTGGTGGTGGAGATGCCACCCGACGAAAGATTTCAAATGAGTTTTAAAAATAATTTAATTTTTGAAAAATAAAATTTTAATCCCCCCTATGGGGCAAACCCAACCTTTTATCAAACTTGCCTTATACAATTTGAAATTTGGTTCTTCTCATTTGACATGGAAAATTTATAAGAATTAAAATTTTCATTTATAAAAGTGTTTCAATGGTTTTATATCTTCCATTCCACTTTCCCACAAGCGAGGCCATTATTAGACTTGAGGATGTCTCAAGGATCCTTAGGGTACCCATTCATTGAGAGTTTTCAGGGTTCTATATCTTCTAGAGTTGAATATATTATTGATGGAGTATCAAGCTATGTTGTGATAGGGTTACAGTTGCAAATCTCATATTGGAATACTCTGCATTCCATCAAGAATGATCATTATGTAGTGTAGATTTCAAGAAATTTTTAAAGATGTCAAATATGTGTGCACTCAGAGTTTCAAGTGGTTTGGTGGTCCATGTGTCAAGTTTTTTTTTTTTTTTTTTATTTTAAAGAGATGGTTGGCATTTCTATTGCAGTGCCATCAGCACAGCATGGTAGGCTTCCGCCCTCCGTTGCCACAGGGGTGGGGGCAAGAACTAAGACCCAGGCGCAGCAGGAATACTTATTGGCCATTTAAGGGCCCCACCCCGCCTGTGTCCGTTTGTGAATGAATAGTTGGTTCCATTTAATTGTTTAGCTTCTTAAAATTTGTTGTACAGTGTCAACCTAAGGGTTTAGGGTCATGTGGTATTAAATTGAGTATGAAATAGAATCACAGGAGTATCTGTAGGTCATGTCGACCTATCTTGGTGAAGAACATGCTTGAGTTACTTTTGCAAGGTATGTATGATGGAGATTTGAGCTGACGGGTTATGGTGTCACATGTTTCATCTAATTAGGCCAACCTAATTAATGATATGATGATGTAGAAGATGATGAGTGAGAGTGTAAAATGTGATAGTGGTGAAGAATGAAGTGTGTAAAGTCAGTTTATTGAGCCTAATTACAATTTTATCTTCAAACATATTGTAGATTCATTGTTAGTAGTTCAAAATTTGGCAGTGAGCCATCCTTTTCTATATCTTTTGTAATTTTGGAAATGTTAGGAAAAAGGTGTGTTGTACACCTTGCATGTTATATTAATGTAATTATTCTTGGGTCCACTTAATGTTGCATGTAACATTGGGACATAAGTTAAGTTGCTAAAATGTAATTATTTAATATTAGGGAAAATAAATAAATAAGGTACCCAATATTAAATAAGGGGACATGGTTTGTAATCTCATGGTTTTAGTAACATAGTTTTGTGTAATACCACTTAGTGGTTTTGTAGGAGCTTGCTTCTATAAAAGCAACCACAAAGGTAAGATACAATTTTGCATGTTAGGCTTTTGTTAGCATTTATGAGGGTTTGAAGCATGGCAGAGGATGTGTGGTTGCATGCTTATTCACATGGATTGCTTGGAGAGGACTTGTTGCTTCAATGGTGTTCATGGAGACCCTAAAGATGTATTGTAATCTTTATTGTTGAATAATACATGAAAGATGGATGCTTTTGGAGGTTGGGTTTTTTCCCTCTTGAGGGTTTTCCTAGGGTATATCTTGTGTCATATTTTCATGGGTATGTTGTCTATTCTCTTGCATGTGGATTTTGAATGCTTAAATGCATAGATTTCTTAATGGGTTATGTGGAAATTGTCTTTAATTGGCTACAAGTTTCCAACAAGTGGTATTAGAACTTTGGTTATGGTTGTATAACCCTTGGTTGAGAAAAATATTGTTTAAGTTTGAATCTATGCAATGCATGTGAGAATCAAAGACATGGTAAGATATGAGGACTTTTCGGGTTGTTTATTGTAGATCTAAGAGTTTTGGGTTTGTTGTTTTGATGAGTTATCTACAGATTTGGGGTGTGAGAAATTTTGGGTGAAATGGGTTTCTTGGTTTTGCATTCAAGTAGGGGTTTTGTGGGGGAAAATTTATAGATGATCTCCTAACTCAAAATAGACCACACAGTTGGATGTAGGTTGGCCGAGAGATGAATTTTGATATATAATTTTTCCTATTTTGGTTACTAAAAAAAATGCATTTTTTTTTGGTAAAAACCCCTTTTTCATGCAATCGTACGACTGTGAATATTTTATTTGGAAAATAACAATTCAAATTAAAATTTTCCCATCGCCATTAAAATTTGTAACTGCACATGAAAAAAATAGAAAAAAAAAAATTGATTTGAAAAACTTTATGGAAAAAAGATTTTAATAAAAAAATATTAAAATGTTTTTTGGTGTTGGGTCAGACCCCCCCACCGCTGCGCCATATTGCAGGTAGCAATACCTATGGTACATTTTTTTGGTAGTACTAGAAGGTACCACTGTCTGCAGCAGCCGGCCACCGGGCTAGCCGTACCGCCACCCCACCTTAAGGTTTGAATTCTTTTAAAACCAAAAATTTTATTATTAAATTTTTTGCCATTTTTAATAAATTCCACCATGAAATATTTAAAAGGACCCATGCAATTTTTGCATGAAAAATAAAATTTAATTTTTATTTCCAGTCTACCACCCAGGTGGAGCCACCGATTAGCCACCAAGGGTGGCTAATTTTTTTCCCTCAGGTGCCGTGGTGTTTTGGAGGGGCACATGGCTGCTCCAAATTGTCGGTTTTGTTGTTTGGAATTTCGTTGAAGCGGGCTTCGAGCTCTATTTAGCCGGTGATATAGATATTGCACTGTTTATAGTTTTGTTGTGATTTTTTCTTGGTCAAGTCAGGTTTTATTTTGAGCTTGAGAAGGCATATCCGAGGGTTATAGAAGTTATTTTGGACTTTGAATACAGTGCGGCGGAAAATGCGGTGCACTTTCTCCGGCGGATTAGTGTTGTAGATATTTTGACATGTGGTTTTATTTATTTTCTTCATCTAATTTGTTTGTGAACCTTGACTATGATATTGTTTATGGTGATCACGATCTTGGAATTTTTATATTTGGATTCATTGTATCTTTCGATTTGTACATGTCGGGATTTATTCTCTCATTTGACATGATTATTAGTATATGTTTGAATTTATATGTTGCATTGTTGTATCTACAACTTGTGCAATGTTGTAGGTGGTCTATACTTACATGTTGCATTTATGACTTGGACATGGGTTGTCTTTTTGCATTGATATTTCAGTGTTGATGCATGTTAAGTTTTGGTGGATTGTAGTTTCATCATTTTGGTTTTGTTGATTTTGTCATAATGAGAAAGTGAGATAGATCTATCATTGGTCAGTCAGTGATGGTGCTGTTCAGTGTGTGTGATGGTTTATCTTTTGAGTGCATTGTTGGTGGTGTTGGATTGGTTTCGGTTATGGTTTGGTGTATCTTCTTGGTATGAGGATCATGGTTTTACTTTTCCTTTTGGGAACTCTTGTTACATTTGAGTTCTTTGATTGTGTGCGGACCTTTGGTTGATCTTCATGAGGAGATTTTTATCATGATGCCATGGATAGCTCTATTACACTTTTCAATAGGAGTTTTTGATAGTGATGGATATGTTTATGATGGTTTGGTGGTTGTAGGTTTCTTCTTGGCTTGGAGATTTTGGCTCTACTTGTTATATTAGTAACATTTTAGTTGTGTGTGTAGAATTGGATGATCTTCATGGAGAGGATGGTTGCCACGATGTCATGAGTGACTTGGTATCATAGTTCAGTGGGAGTTGCTAGCAGTGATGTGGATTCACCATTTTACGGTGGATAGTCTTTTGCAGTGATTGTTGGTGTCATGGATGGACTCTTGGTTTCTCATTTTATGAAATGATGGTTCATTCACATCTTTGGTTTCATTGACAAGAGATGGTTTTAATTCATATTGATTGCATATGTTGATTCTTGTTTTAAGGTGTTATTGTATTATGTCATAGTTTACTATTGATCATATGTTAGAGTTTTGGCATGGTACTTGTTCTCTTGAGACTTGGATGTATGCATTGTTGTATGAGATCTCCTATTAGGAGATGGTTAGATCATGTTATCATGGTTATGTTCCCGATTCACGATTGGATATATGACATTGATCTTGTGTGGTTCTCTTAATATGGGGTACATCAACATTTGCTTGATTAATTCATGATGGTGTTATATTGCATTTGGAGTTTGGCATGGATTGGTTGGTTGTAGGTACTCATGGATACTTGGAGATATAGGTGAGGCTTGAGTTCTCTTATGATTAGAGACATGTGTTGAGATGGTTACTCTTGATGAGATTTCAATAGGGAGTATGAGGAGCCTACACCTTGGTTGGACGTGAGTTCAACATGGACCTATGAGGAGAGTGTTCTTGGATGAGTCATGATGACTTGGATGTCTTGGAGGAGCATTCTCATTCCTCAGTCTTGGTCTACTCGGTAGTTTCACTTGAGAGGTATTGCTCATTGTTACTTTTAGGTGCTTTATGTTTTATGCTTTATCTTCTCATGCATTTGGATATTGATCTATGCATATATGGTTTTGGAGGGTTCATTTGAGGAGTGTTGACTTGTTTATCTCCTTATGCATTGTGATTACACTCATTGATGTTGAGTTTAGGAGATGTAATGGGCTTATTTCCTTCATTGGGAATGGATTTAGTTTGATCTTTGTTGGTTATGAGAGGCTTACATCCATTTTGATTACATGATACATATGTTATGTTTGATCTTGGTGATTGAACAATTTGGGTGTTGTTCTGGCCTTTCTTTTGTGGTGTTGTGGAGAATATCATACTTGACACAGTTGGCATTTAGAGGTGTATGTAGGAGATTTTTCTTACAAGTTATTGATATACAAGTTTGCATATCATTGTGGATGATTCCTTGGTTCTACATGATGTAGTTTACACTTTCTATATGATGCTATTGGTAGACTTGGTATGCCTTGATCTTTTTTCATATTTGCATTACCCATGCAGTGGGAGCTTTTGGATGTGCATGTCATTCTTTGACAAGTTTTGCACATGGAGTTTATGATTGCAATTTATGGGTGTATATGTTTATGGCATGAGTTTACTATGTTTTGTATACCTTGGAGGTATGGATAGTTGGATGTATTGGCACTTGTTGTGGGTGTTATTTCAGCTTTGGGTTTGTGTATCTTGACAGTTACTAGTGCATATTGATACCTTTGGATTGAGTGTTTGTGTTTGGGATATTAGTTGAGGCAGGACTTATGCTTCGTTGTGACAGATTGTGTGGCTTCTCTATTGGATGGCATATTATCTTTGTGCATTTGCATGATGGAGGATAAGAGTGTTCATGCTTGGGATGGTGGTAAATTTTATTCTTGTTACAGGTATCTTGATGGAACACATGGAGCATTTTGATTCCATGATGGTATATGTGGCTATATGGATTGTTCAGTTGATTCATGTGTTTTGAGATTACTTGTTCCCCTTATCCAATGTATACGACAAGTGGGAGGATGTTAGGCGAAAGGTGTTTTTTGCACCTTGCATGTTATATTAATGTAATTATTCTTGGGGCCACTTAATGTTGCATGTAACATTGGGACATAATTTAAGGTTCTAATATGTAATTATTTAATATTGGGGAAAATAAATAAATAAGGTTCCCAATATTAAATAAGGGGACATGGTTTGTAATCTCATGGTTGTAGTCACATGGTTTTGTATAATACCACTTAGTGGTTTTGTAGGAGCCTGCTTTTATAAAAGCAACCACAAAGGTAGTTATTGTAAGATGAAATTTTGCATGTTAGCTCTGGTTAGCATTTGTGAGCGTTTGAAGCATGGCACAAGATGTGTGGTTGCATGCTTGTTTGCATGGATTTCTTGGAGAGGGCTTATTGTTTCAATGATGTTCATGGAGACTCTAAAGATGTATTGTAATCTTTATTGTGAATAATACATGAGAGATGGATGCTTTTGGAGGTTGGGTTTTTCCCCTCTTGAAGGTTTTCCCAGGGTATATCTTGTGTCAAATTTTTATGGGTATGTTGTCTATTCTCTTGCATGTGGATTATGAATACTTAGATGCACAGATTGGTTAATGGGTTATGTCTTTAATTGGCTACAAGTTTCCAACAAGTGGTATCAGAGCTTTGGTTGTGGTTGTATAATCCTTGGTTGAGAAAAATATTGTTTAAGTTTGAATCAATGCATTGCATGTGAGAATCAAAGACATGGTAAGATATGAGTGCTTTGCAAGTTATTTATTGTAGATTTGAGGGTTTTGGGTTTGTTGTTTTGATGGGTTGTCTACATATTTGGGGTGTGAGAAAGTTTGGGTGAAATGGGTTTCTTGGTTTTGCATTCAAGTGGGGGTTTTGTGGGGGAAAATTTACAAATGATCTCTTGGCCCAAAACAGACCTCACGATTGGATCTAGGTTGGCCGAGACTCAAATTTTGATATATAATTTTCCCTATTTTGGTTACTGAAAAAAATGCTTTTTTTTTTTGTAAAAACCCCTTTTTTCATGCAATCGTATGACTGTGAATATTTTATTCAGAAAATAAAATTCCAAATTAAAATTTTCCCATCACCATTAAAATTTGTACCTGCACATGAAAAAAAATAGAAATAAAAAAAATGATTTGAAAAAATTTATGGCAAAAAGATTTTAATTAAAAAAAATATATTAAAGTTTTTTCTAGTGGGGGGTCAGACCCACCTACCGTTGTGCTATACTATAGGAAGTGGCACCTATGGTGTCCACTACTGGCAGTACCAGAAGGTATCGTTGTCGGCAACAGCTGACCAATAGGCCAGGCGTACCGCCACCCCACCTTGGGGTTTGAATTTTTTAAAAACCAAAAATTTTATTATTAGTTTTTTTGCCATTTTTAATAAATTCCGCCATGAAATATTAAAAAGGACCCATGCAATTTTTGCATGAAAAATGTAATTTAATTTTCCTTTCATGTCTGCCACCCAAAGAGCAGCACCACCCAGGTGGGGCCACCGCTCAGCTACCAAGGGTGGCTAAATTTTTTTTTCCTCAGGTGCAAACTAGTGTTTTACTTTGGAGGGGCATAACTTTTTCCCAAATTGTCTGTTTTTCAACTTCTTGGACTCGTTGGAAAGCTAGCTTAGAGCTTTATGCTTTGGTGACATATATATTTTTGATATTCAATAGTTTTGATATTTTTTTTATTTTTCAAAGTCAAGTGTTTATTTTAAGCTACGAGAGGGCATATCGGGTGCATACAAATTCAAATTTTGGACTTTGAATAGTCGACTGAAAGCTTGTTAAGAGCACTATATAGTGGATTGGGTTTGGAGATATTTTTGCATTGTTTATTTGATATTTTATTTATTTGAGCTGTTTATGGGTTTCTTTGACTATGGTGATATTATGAGTTTATGGATGATCGGATCTTGGAGATTTGATGTTGGATTCATTATATGCTCAGTTGTACATCTCAGATTATTCTCTCATTTGAAATGGTTATTAGTATATGTTTGGATTTGTATGTTGCATTGTTGTATCTACAAGTTGTGCAATGTTGTAGGCGGTCTATACTTACATGTTGCATTTTTGACTTGAACATGGGTTGTCTTTGCCCATTGATATTTCAATGTTGATGCATGTTCAATTTTGGTGGCTTGGTTTAGTCATTTGGTTTGTTGGTTTTGTTGTCATATTGAGACGGTGAGATGGTATTACTGGGTACAATCATGATGTGAGACCTATGTGGTTGACTATGATTATGTAGATATGTGGACATGGTTGAATTGAGTTGTTGGTACTTTTGGTGGTGATCATGGTGTCATGTATGTTTCTTGTGCATTAGATACTTTGGCATGTCATGATGGTTTATGCAGGTGCATTGTTGGTGGTGTTGGATTGGTTTTTGATTATGGTTGTGGTGGTGTATCTTCTTGGTATGAGGATCATGGTTTTACTTTTCCTTTTGGGAACTCTTGTTACATTTGAGTTCTTTGATTGTGTGAGGGCCTTTGGTTGATCTTCATGAGGAGATTTTTATCATGATGTCATGGATAGCTTGATTACACTTTTCAATGGGAGCTTTTGATAGTGATGGATTGGTGGTGATGGGTATGTTTATGATTGTTTGGAGGTTGTAGGTTTCTTCTTGGCTTGGAGATTTTGGCTCTACTTGTTATATTACTAATATTTCAGTTGTGTGTGTAAATTTGGATGATCTTCATGGAGAGGATGGTTGTCACAATGCCATGTATGACTTAGTATCATAGTTTAGTGGGAGTTGTTGGCAGAGATGTGGATTCACCATTTGATAGTGGATTATGGTCTTTTGCAGTGATTTTTGGTGTCATGGATGGACTCTTGGTTTCTCCTGTTATGTAGTGATGGTTCATTCACATCTTTGGTTTCATTGACAGGGGATGGTTTTAATTCATATTGATTACATATGTTGATTCTTGGTTTAGGGTGTTATTGTATTATGTCATGGTTTACTCTTGATCATATGTTAGAGTTTTGGCATGGTACTTGTTCTCTTGAGACTTGGATGTATGCATTGTTGTATGAGATCTCCTATTAGGAGATGGTTGGATATTGTTGTCATGGTTATGTTCTTGATTTGCGATTGGATATCTAACATTGATCTTGTGTGGTTATCTTAGTATCAAGTACATCAACATTTTCATGATTACTTCATGATGGTGCTATATTTCATTTGGAGTTTGGAAAGAATTGGTTGGTTAAAGGTACTCATGGATACTTGGAGACATAGGTGAGGCTTGAGTTCTCTTATGATTAGAGACATGTGTTGAGATGGTTACTCTTGATGAGATTTCAACAAGGAGTTTGAAGATCCTACACCTTGGTTGGATGTGAGTTCAACATGGACCTATGAGGAGAGTGTTCTTGGATGAGTCATGATGACTTGGATGTCTTGCAGGAGCACTCTCATGCCTCGCTCTTGGTCTACTCAACAATTTCACTGGAGAGGTATTGATCATTGTTACTTTCAGGCGCTTTATGTTTTATGCTTTATCTTCTCATGCATTTGGATCTTGAGCTATGGATATATGGTTTTAGAGGGTTCATTTGAGGAGTGTTGGCTTGTTTATCTCCTTATGCATTGTGATTACACTCATTGATGTTGAGTTTAGGAGATGTAATGGGCTTATTTCCTTCATTGGGAATGGATTTAGTTTGATCTTCATTGGTTATGAGAGGCTTACATCCATGTTGATTACATGATACATATGTTATGTTTGATCTTGGTGATTGAACAATTTGGGTGTTGTTATGGCTTTTCTTTTGGGGTGTTGTGGAGAAGTTCATACTTGACGTAGTTGGAATTTAGAGGTGTATGTAGGAGATTTTTCTTACAGGTTTTCATATCATTGTGGATGATTCCTTGGTCCTACATGATGTAGTTTACACTTTCTATATTATGTTATTGGTAGACTTGGTATGCCTTGATCTTTTTCAGATTTGCATTACCCATTCAATGGGAGCTTTTGGATGTGCATGTCATTCTTTGACAAGTTTTGCACATGGAGTTTATGATTGCAGTTTATGGGTGTATATGTTTATGGCATGAGTTTACTATGTTTTGTACACCTTCGAGGTATGGATAGTTGGATGTATTGGCACTTGTTGTGGGTGTTATTTTAGCTTTGAGTTTGTGTGTCTTGACAACTATTGGTCCATATTGATACCTTTGGATTGAGTGTTTGTGTTTGGGATATTAGTTGAGGCAGGACTTATGCTTCATTATGATAGATTTTGTGGCTTCTCTATTGGATGACGTATTATCTTTGTGCATTGGCATGATGGAGGATGAGAGCATTCATGCTTGGGATGGTGGTCACTTTGATTCTTGTTGCAGGTATCTTGATGGACCACATGGAGCATTTTGATTCTATGATGGTATATTTGGCTATATGGATTGTTCATTTGATTCATATTTTGAGATTACTTGTTCCCCTTATGCAATGTATGAAACAAGTGGGAGAATGTTAGGAAAAAGGTGTGTTTTACACCGTGCATGTTATATTAATGTAAGTATTCTTAGGGCCAATTAATGTTGCATGTAATATTGGGACATAAGTTAAGTTGCTAAAATGTAATTATTTAATATTGGGGAAAATAAATAAATGAGGTACCCAATATTAAATAAGTGGACATGGTTTGTAATCTCATGGTTTTAGTCACATGGTTTTGTGTAATACCATTTAGTGGTTTTGTGGGTGCTTGTTTCTATAAAAGCAACCACAAAGGTAGTTATTGTAAGATGGAATTTTGCATGTTAGCTCTGGTTAGCATTTGTGAGGGTTCGAAGCATGACACATGATGTGTGGTTGCATGCTTGTTCGCATGGATTGCTTGGAGAGGGTTTGTTGCTTCAATGGTGTTCATGGAGACTCTGAAGATGTATTGTAATCTTTATTGTTGAATAATACATGAGAGATGGATGCTTTTAGAGGTTGGGTTTTTTCCCTCTTGAGGGTTTTCCTAGGGTATATCTTGTGTCATATTTTGATGGGTATGTTGTCTATTATCTTGCATGTGGATTTTGAATACTTAGATGCATAGATTTATTAATGGGTTATGTAGAAATTATATTTAATTGGCTGCAAGTTTCCAACAGGAAGAAGTGATCTTCCTTAGGTAGTCAGCCCTCCTAGTTTTTTAGCAATAAGCCTTTCTAGCAGTGAACCTCCTATAATGTATTGTAATTGGTTATGATATATTGTGAACTAATCCTCACCATGATTTTTTCCCTTCCAAGGGTTTTCCACATAAATCTAGTGTTCTTTTGTTTTTTTTGTGGTGCATTCTTCAATTGTTTATTTCCATTTCTGCAAGTTTAATGAGATGCTTTGAATGCACTTGTGTGGGGAAATGTGATTATCAATATGGAATGATATAAAGGTTTAAACACACTTAATCTTTCCCTAATTTCATTAGAAAAAGAGATCTCCCAAGGATAGGATTGACTTTCAACCTTGAGGTGAGTTAACCCTATTAAGGTGGTCTATTATTTTTTTATGATAGAAATGACTGATTGACACTTTTGGGAGATAATTCCAAATTCATTAACAAACTAAATTGCATGACCTAATACTTGAAATGAAAAATATTATGATAATAGAAATGAAAACAATCATTTTCAAGTATATTTGAGAAGGGCATAATGGTATGCACTAGGTCTAAAAAGTAGGTTCAGAGCTTTGTAGTAGGATTGGTTCACCCTAGGGTGAATGGGCCATAGTGTAGGGGTCCAAAATCTAATTTTGCAATCCTCATATCTTTGATAGATAAGCTTTTGATTTCTCTAGGTTTGGCTATTAGAAAGTCAGAAATAAATTTTGAATCTAAGTTTCTTTGGCTTAACAGCAATGATGACAACTTTGACAGCTTTGAAAAATTGTTCCTTTGGTCAATCTTCAATCCTTCTTCACCTGTAAATCTACACATACAAAGAGAGAAGAAAAATGTTTGTTTTTGGGTGAATGGAGGCTTTCCTTATTCAAACTCCATGTTTGGTAATTAAACCTTGATATTGAGGGTAAAATCAAGAGGTTTGGTACACAAAGAGGGGAAATTTCAGGAAAAATAAAAAGTTTTGCAAAAAATGTGTATGCATTACAAATTGGGTACCCAAGCCTAAATCCAAATGCATACACATTTAGCTTCGAGTACACGAACCAAAACTGCATATGCATTTTGAAACGCGTACACATTTTGAAACACGTACACATTTCATGAAAGTATTTATTTTTTTAATTAAGTGACTGTATTTCATTTTTCCTCACCATTCTAGTCTATGCTAGAGAAGAATAGAGGAGATTGCGTACATGGTTCAAAGGCCTTGATTGAAGAAATATTTGACTGCCACCTCCTCCCATTGACACAACTGACCTCATCAACCTCTAGGTCGGTTGAATTCTTCCTTTTTTTTCTTTATATCTTGTTTTTTGTTTTGTAATTAGTATTCAATTATTGTTTGTTTAGTGTGTTTTAGTTCAATTTTTTATAGTTTTTAATTGCATTTAAAAAACCAAAAATGTCAATGAAACAAAGAATGTTAAATTGTAAATTGAAAACCATAAAAACTAAACCTAAATTGGACACATTTAACTTAGAAATCAAAACCCTAGAAACCCTAGGTTACAAAATTTACATAGGTCCCTAAAAACTAATTTACACAAGTTAATCCTTGGACCTAAACCCTAAAATGTAAACCTAAAACCCTATTTACCCTAAAACGTAAACCTAAACTCCTAAATTGGGGCTCCTCAAGGAGGTTTAGATTACATTTTTTATTTGACATAACCTTCTTTGTATGATTTTTACTCATGGTTCTTAGTTTTTTTAGGGTGGAAGTGATGAAAATTTCAATATTAGGGGCATGTGATATAATAGAAGAGGTAAAATAAGGATGTGTAGTAAGATTTGATGACATAACATGTAGGTAGGGATCACAAAGTATAGTCCATAGGTTACGTACACTTTGGTATGTCATTGGTGATCCACACAACTACCAATGAAATTAATAATTGACTAATACAGGAGGTACAAACAATCAATGCATAGATCTATATATTAACCAACAAATTGATTTAATTATACTATGTTCACATAATATAAATTTGATAGCTAATTTTATCTCAAAAAATGTCATGATTGTATAATTTAACTTGAGAAAGTGTACCAATGAAGTAAAATAGTGTACCTCATGTGAAACTATGTGCTTGATTTAATAAGTTTATATATCATGATGCTAGTTGATATGAGCATGTAATCACTCTATATCAATGTTATTAGCTTATATAGTTTATGATGTATTCTCTTACAAAAATATACAAATGCAAGTCATACTTGTTAATCTAGACCATGCACAATATGGATAGAGTTAGACACATAAATGTTATTAAATCAAATAAATATTAAAATGTGAAGCATGAATGATTTCTACCCATTTCTCTTATTTGGATGAGATCCTTTGTGAATTATGTAAGGATGGATTATGATCATATTTAAGCCTTAATTTATAGGATGTTATTCATAATATCTATAGGTTGTGTGTAATCTAATTCCTATTTTAACTCTCATGTGTAGTGGCATTGTTCTAGATTAGGAAAACTAAATGTTGTACTTTCTCTAAACTAGTATATCAAAGCTAACTTGTAGCATGAACATTTCAATGGAAAATTCAAATTACTTTTTTGATAAAATTGATAGATGATTCATAAATGCAAGTCAATTCTATAACCAAAGGTTTATTTTCTAAGATTCTTTATTTATTGAATTGATCAATTGATTCCTCACTTAGTGGGAGTTAGGCTTTTTTTTGAAAACCCATGTGTCTAGAATTTATATAAATATGAAGGAAGAGTCTATGCCATAGAAAAGTTTCAAAAAATATATGATTAGAGAAAAAATTGGGTCTAAATCACTTTAGATCCCCTCTTCCTTTTTAAATCATCCAAGAGTGCTTAGAGGTCCAAATAGGTTCAAAATCCATTGTAACTCAACAACTTAGTTATAATTGAAATCTAAAATTCCTAATTGTTGATATATTGAAGCTATTCCTAGAATATCACATATTTTATTCAAAGCACTAATTTTAGGTGGTAGGGTTTCTCATTTACTTGTAAAAATTTATTCATGTGTCTTCTATATGTTTTCATGTCATCAAATCTCTAAATATAAACCCTAAACCATAAAAGCATTCATTTTGTTGTAGGACCTTAAAATGAAATTTGGTTGCCTTAGGAAATTCCATCAAATTTGATTCCCTTAAGCCATGAAACATTTTTTCCTAGTCCACCTTATTAGACATAGATCCCCTTAAGCCATCCTATCACCCTAAATCGTAAGCTCTCCATCTTTAAGGGGTCCTAATATGACATTTCTTAAGGGATCAAAGAAGTTCTCAAAATTTGGTGGAATAGAGCTCTAAGCCTCGTCTTTTCTTATTTCAGACACTGTACTAGGTCACTAGCATATATCTATGTGTCCCTTTGAATGTATTCTATTAATTTTGATTCTTATCTTTAGTATTCTTTGAAAACACCGAATGACATTATAAATTTTAATGTTAGTGTTAAACTTATAATTTCTTCTTTAACTACTTTTCCCACCATAGAGAACTTGTGTCTCTTATCATGAAATTTGAAAATTTAGATAACCAATTTATATCCCTGATTTAATTAAATTCCCATGTCATACTTGATTAATTACATCTATTCATTTTGTTGTAGGACCTTAAATGAAATTTGGTTGCCTTAGGCAACTCCACCAAATTTTATTCTCTTAAGCCATGGACCATTTTGTCCTAGGACTTACTATTAGGATCCCCCTTTAAGCCATCCTATCACCCCCAAATCAGAAATCGATGTCTTAAGGGGGAATTTGACATTTCTTAAGGGGATAAAAGAAGTTCTCAAACTTTGGTGAATAGAGCTTGGTCACTCATCTTTTTTTATATTTTGTACATTGCAATTAGGTCACTAGCATATATCTATGTGTCCCTTTCAATGTCTTCTATTAATTTTTCATTGTTATCTTTAGTATTATTTGAAAATAATGAATGAGATTAAATAAATTTTAATAAAACTCCATAATTTTATTTCTACCCTTCATATTAACAACCCCACATTGGACTCAATTTAATGTGTACATGCCATGAATTTTTAATGTTATGGATTTTTTAATGTTATAAATCAAATGGTCTTCAAATGAAATATATTTTGAATTTGTGCATGTTCAATGTGATTTTTAAATAACTTTCAAATTGTGTGCATTATTTAATTAGTTTGTTGATATATATTTTTTAATTGTTTAACATGCAGTTGCCATATCATTGCTCACATGGATCCAATGTTTAATTTAGAGGATTTTATGCTTGATCAATAAATTCCTATAGATCTCGTACATCCCAATCCACCACATGAACAAAACCCTAGCACACCTCCACATTCTCCATCGCCTAACCCCTCACCCCCTCCTGTAGTTGATCAAGATCAATTAAGAGAGAATATCCGAGCAAACCTCATTGTCATTCAAGGAAATATAGATCTCATAAAAAATGAGCCTAGAGTCCCTCCCCATCTCGCACGGTTTGCATCTACGATGCAAACTATTGTCGATTATGTTTGATCTATTGATGCAGACCTAGTTAGGTTCCATCAATGGAGAGAAGATAGGAGACAATTCTATGTGGATGGATTGTCATATAAAGAAATCAATGACCTGAAAATTACCAAACAAGCCATGTGCCAATATTTTATTAATCCCCAAACAAACCAACCCATTCCACCCACAAAAAAATGAATTTCAATTTTATGGTGTAGGCACTCGTAGATAGCTGTGCATTTTTGGATAGGATGGTGGATGGTGTTTGATAATCCACCACATGGAAACAGTGAGGTGCCCTTATACTTTGTGAGAAAGTTATGGGTTGAGTTTGAGTTGGGTAAAAACCCCAACTATTTTGATATGATGTCATTTCAAGGAGTTGGGCATGGCATGCCCCAACATAGACTAGGAGCACGTGTCAATCCTTTGCGACGTGCTCCAATTGCTCTTATTGTTCCTCCTTCTCTTGGTGTTCTCACTGTATTTTAGCAGTAGACCATGTTATCAACATTAGGAGCATTGAGTTCACTTTCACGACAACTCACTCAACAGACTACACATGTGGCCACTGAAGTGGCCAATATAGAGCATGGAGGCTCGGGATATAGGGATACTCATAAATCCACTTTAGGTGATGCACATGCATCTGGGATGGGGTCATACTTGAATTTACTATATTCTGAGGATCGTCCTACATAGGTATGTTCATCTTTTGAACTTAAATTTAATTCAAGTTTGAAATGTGAAAAATTCATGTAAATAATAACATCAAATTATATATATAATATAATATTAATTCAATAAGTGTTTGGTGTAGACGCATGATCATGTGATGCCTGAAACTCAATATGATCATCGTGTGTATATGTTGAGTGTTGTAGATCTGGGCTCACCTTTTGGACAGGTACTTGAACCAATATTTATTAAATAATTTGTGTGGATATATATCTAATTTAATTTGAATTTGTACACATGTCTGAATTGATATATTATATCTAGATGCAAGGAGGTCATACGATACCTAGTATTGACCAACCACAAGTTACAGTGGTATTTCCTTGAGACGCCATTAGCTTAGTGCATGTTTTACAAAGCTCGCTAAGTTTTAAATTAAATACACATCATAGATCTAATTTATTTTTTCATTTTCATACACATGTGAATGATCTATACCTAATGGTTGTACATCTATATGTAGGGATTTCATGTGATACCAATGGTGAGTGCATCTAAGACATCATCAACATTTATGCATGGGAAATCTCAAGTGTGTGATCATGAGGTATACCATTCGAGGTTGTAAAGTTTTCTAAATATCCTATACAATTTTTATAGACCTTATATATATATATATATATATTCGAGGTTTTAATATGTATTGTTTGCTTTATATGAATATGAAGGATATAGTAGATCGCATTTGCATCTTCCTCAAGGACAGCTTATGCTTCCATTGAGAAAATAACAGCTTACATATCTACATGATCATATGGTAATTCTATGCATACTAGAAACTGGCTTTTACTATACTATATTTTACTAGATATTTAATTGCACCATTTTTATCTAAAAGTTTATATTTTCAAGTTTAAATATGTTTAATTATATCAAAATTCCTCTAAATAAATTTTAAATCTAATTTCAAGTTTCTTGTACTCTTTACAACATGATGGGTACATCTAGTCGACATGGAACAAAGAAGAGACTTGATTTGACCGATCAACCTAAAAGTTAGATGGTTTTATATTTTATGAACTATAGATCTCTAGTTTTATTTAAATATATGTGTTGGACTTGACATATAAATTTTATGGACTATCTATCTCTAGTTTTATTTTGAACGTGTTATTATCATATTTTGTTTATTTATATCAGTTGACTTTAATATGATGATTATATATGTATTCAATTATGAAATCATGTTATGTTCATTTTCATGATTAGATGCACTCATACATATCTATATTTATATTTTATCTAATTTTCAAGTATTACATGCACTATATAAATTCTTATCTAGAATCAAATTTCATATATATAATTGATTACATGGTTAGGTGACAAATTAAAACATTCCTTAAATAGTTTAGATCATATTCATAATAAATTAAGGGCAGGTAATTTTAACTATTTTCCAATTAGATAGCAAATATTTGAATCAATAAACAAAAAAACAATCTCCTTGTATGTATAAAAGGTATAATTTATACAATTGAATAATTATGTAAAATGTGGTAAATACAAGACATGAAATGTATAATCTATAAAATTAGAACAAGATATTTAAAAAGTGACATTCGAACAAACATATATAATGTATATCAAGATGCTTATTACAAATATATAACATGATGAAACATATATGTGCATGTAGATACAATTAAAGCTTATCAACTTTTAGGTGAAGACCAAAAATTGATATTTACATAGTCTCTTGATAAAATAATTTTTTAGTTCAACAATCACATCATAGACTGACTTGATGAGAACCTGTAGAAATAATTAATGTAAGTAACTACAATTGTTATTAGTCATTTAAGAAAAAAATTCATGCGAGAAAAGAACAATATATAGTAAATTTCATACAAATTCAAATGATGTTCGCCATAGGATGGATTAAGGGGACCTAAGAGGATATATAGCTTAAGGGGGGTCTTAAGAGAATGCCTTAAGGGGAATTAAGAGGATGGTTGAAGAGGATGCATTCCATGAACCCTAGGATATGGCTTAACGGGTCCTAAGAGGATGGATTAAGGGGAGTTATGAGAGTCCTTTAAGAGGATGGCTTAAGGGGATGCAAGAGGGTGGATTAAGGGGAGTTGATAGAATAACTTAATGGGATGTAAGAGAGTGGATTAAGTGGATGCAAGAGGGTGGGTTAAGGGGAGTTGATAGAATGACTTGAAGGGATGTAAGAGGGTGCATTAAGGGGATGCAAGAGGGTGGATTAAGGAGAGTTGATAAAATGACTTAAAGGGATGTAAGAGAGTGGATTAAGGGGATGAAAGAGTGTGGATTAAGGGGAGTTGATAGAATGACTTGAAGGGATGTAAGAGGGTGCATTAAGGGGAGTTCATAGAATGGATTAAAGGTATGTAAGATAGTGGATTAAGGGGATGCATTTCATGAATCTTACGATATGGGTTAACAGGCCCTAAGAGGATGGCTTAAGGGGAATTATGAGAGTGACTTAAGGGATGCAAGATTATGGATTAAGGGAATGTAAGAGGGTATGACTTAAGGATCCTTTAAGAGGATGGCTTAAGGGGATGCAAGAGAGTGGATTAAGGGGAGTTGATAGAATGAATTAAAGGGATGTAAGAGTGTGGATTAAGGGGAGTTGATAGAATGACTTAAAGGGATGTTAGTGAGTGGATTAAGGGGATGCAAGAGGGTGGATTAAGGGGAGTTGATAGAATGAATTGAAGGGATGTAAGAGAGTGGATTAAGGGGAGTTGATAGAATGACTTGAAGGTATGTTAGAGAGTTGATTAAGGAGATTCAAGAGGGTGGATTAAGGGGAGTTGATAGAATGACTTGAAGGGATGTAAGAGGGTGTATTAAGGGGAGTTGATAGAATGGCTTAAAGGGATGTGAGATAGTGTATTAAGGGGATGCATGTCATGAACCTTACAATATGGCTTAATAGGCCCTAAGAAGATGGATTAAGGGGAATTATGAGAGTGACTTAAGGGATGAAAGATTGTGGATTAAGGAGAGTTGAGAGAATGACTTTAAACCCTAAACCCTAAACCATATGGCCTAAATCCTAGGAGATGAACCCTAAACCCTTAAAGCCCATATAGATTTGTTATTATAAGCATCTAATGAACCCTATAAACTGTAAACCCTAAACCATATGACCTAGAGACTGGGAGATGAACCTTAAACCATTAAACCATATAGATTTGTTATTTTAAGCATCTCATGAACCCTAGAAACCATAAAGCCTGAACAATATGACCTAGAGATTGGGAGATGAACCCTAAACCATTAACCCAAATAGATTTGTTATTCTAAGAATCTCATGAACCCTTGGAATCATAAACCCTGAACCATATGACCTAGAGATTGGGAGATGAACCCTAAACCATTGACCCTTTTAGATTTGTTATTCTAAGCATCTCATGAACCCTAGAAACCATAAAACCTAAACCATATGACCTAGAGACTGGGAGATGAACCCTAAGCCATTAACCCATATAGATTTGTTATTCTAAGCATCTCATGAACCCTAGAAACTGTAAACCCTGAACCATATGACCTAGAGATTGGGAGATGAGTCCTAAACCACTAACCCTTTTAGATTTGTTATTCTAAGCATCTCATGAACCTAGAAACCATATGACCTAGAGACTGGGAGATGAACCCTAAACCATTAACCCATATAGATTTGTTATTCTAAGCATCTCATGAACCCTAGAAATCGTAAACTGTGAACCATATGATCTAGAGATTGGGAGATGAACCCTAAACCATTAACCCATTTAGATTTGTTATTCTAAGCATATCATGAACCCTAGAAACTGTAAACCCTAAACCATATGACCTAGAGACTGGGAGATGAACCCTAAACCATTAAGGGGTCCTAAGAGGATAGCTTAAGGGGTGTTGAGAGAGTGACTTAAGGGGATGCAAGTGGATGGATTAAGGGTAGAAATATGAGGATATGGATTAAGGGGTCCTAAGAGGATAGCTTAAGGGGTTTTGAGAGAGTGACTTAAGGGGATGCAAGTGGATGGATTAAGGGTAGACATACGAGGATATGGATTAAGGGATCCTAAGAGGATAGCTTAAGGGGTGTTAAGAGAGTGACTTAAGGCCCAATGCAAGTGGATGGATTAAGGGTAGACATACGAGGATATGGGTTAAGGGGTCCTAAGAGGATAGCTTAAGGGGTGTTAAGAGAGTGACTTAAGGGGATACAAGTGGATGGATTAAAGGTAGATAGACGAGGATATGGATTAAGGGGTCCTAATAGAATGGCTTAAGGGGAATTAATAGAGAGACTTAAGGGGATGCAAGAGGATGGATTAATGGTACATAAGAGGATGGATTAAGGGGTTTTAAGAGAATGGCTTAAGGGGATATGAAATCAATTATAATTTTTTTATAAAATGACAATGAATTAAATTTAGTTTTATATTTATACTATCAATTAAATATATCTAGAACTATATATATAGTTACCTGTCTCTATATTCGAATTCCATTGTAATATATGTATCTTCTCTCTTTTTTTTAAAGCATCTAATTTTGGGAGACCTGAAACAAAAAATGATATAAAACTTTAATTAGGAAATGATTATTAAAGAAAAATATATATATCAATTAAATATATATACTTGACTATATACTTACCAATATTTATTAACTCCATTGTACCATCCACATCCTCTCTTTATTTTAATGCATCTATGATTGCCTCATGATCATCCATTGAAAGTTTCCATAAAACTTTATTAGTAGGCCTCCCTTGATATCTAACTAGTTTTATATTGGTTGCTAAATTAAAAAGTGAATAATGTATAATCTTCTTGTGTCTTCCATAATCTTCAAATGCAGGCAATCCATTCTTTCTCATCAAATATTTTTGAATCCAGGTGCCAACAACAACCACTGAACCAGTTGGATACTCAAATTTTTCATCATCCACTCTAGGATGTACCAACTTATGTTTTCTCTCAACACATCTAGCCAACCAATACTTGTTCTACTCTTCATTCCCCTCAGGTGCAACAATAGCATACACATGTCCTACAAAAATAAATAAAAAATTCAATAAAGAGTGACTTATATTTAATTCACATATATTAAACATGCATACATATAAAATTCAACTCAATAAATAATGTACCTTCTTGTACAAGATCCTAAATACGATCATAATCATCTGATGCAAACAGTTGATTATCTTCA
This sequence comes from Sequoia sempervirens, assembly GCA_007258455.2. NCBI lineage: Eukaryota > Viridiplantae > Streptophyta > Pinopsida > Cupressales > Cupressaceae > Sequoia > Sequoia sempervirens. The sequence goes on from VDFB02009966.1 coordinate 26,124, forward strand.
ATTGTCATTCCATGTTGAACATGTGTTGATGTAGGTGTTAAGGCTCTTTTTTGCCATTGTTCGACCCATTCTGTATTTTTGCATGCCTCCCAATCACCTGCAATAGAAATTTGACAAAAGCATGCTAACTCCCTTGTCCATATTGTCCATGTGTTTGCATTTGAACTCTTAAACGAATGCCATTTTGCAGATCCATTAATTGTTTCACAATCTTGTCAAGAAAAAATATCATTTTCTTCAACTAATCAAAAGAAGCATCAAGTTATTGAACTCTCACTTGTTTTTGTAGATAATTTGCTATTGTGTCAATCTACAATTACACATGCATCTCTAAATTTTGCAACATCTTCAAATTTTAGTTGCTCTCTAGCAAGAGCTCTTTTCATACATGCACCTGCTCCATCGTGTTCTCCCTTACCATGACAAGCTTAAAAAAAAACACCATATGTGTTGGATATTATTTTCTTTATAAAGTCTACATAACCAATAAAAAAATTCTAGCATTTTTGAATTGACCCGTGCAATTATCCGACCATAAGAGATGTTCTAGCATTTGAATTCCTCTCTCTTTTAAATTTTTATAAAATATATCAAAACAATATTGAACAAACTCAAATGAATGTAATCTATTATCACTTACATAAAAATGGTACTCTCTCAAAAAAATTCTATTATCTTCTATACTATCATCTACATGTCTATAAACAATGTGAAGAAATATAGCTACTTGCACTGAATTATAATATTGTGATTGAATTTCTTCTTGTGGAGCAAGAGTATAATTTTCAGCAAAATCAACAACTAATAGTATAGTTCCAATTGGGAATGTGTTTTTACATAAACAAAATTGATTATCAAGTCAATGAGCATACTGAGGTGTTTAACATATTTAGGTACAATCTTATCTTTAAATTCATTAATAAATGCATGCACACTAAATTTTTCCACAATTAGCTCACAATGTTTTCCAATTTTTCCATCTTTCAAAGTATACTCAACATTTTTAAATTTTTTTACATCCACTAATTGTTGTCCAAATTCATCTAAACTATTTTCATGCATACATTCTCCTAATAATGAAAAGTTACCACATCTATCACATTCTCTAGAAATACATGTTTTTAAATAAAATATGTTTCCATTATAGGGTTCACAAAACAAACCTACAATAAAATCTTTGATTCTTTCAAGAAGCATATGAATACCACAAATGTCCTGCATAATTTGGTTAGCATGCAAAGCACATCGTATATATCAAAAACTATCATAATAATAACAAAATTGTACATGGGTCTTACAACAACAAGAGATTCGTTGCTTATTAATTTTAACATACCAAGGTTTACGCTTTTCAAATGATCTTTGACTTATATTGATATTCAATGGTAAGATTGAAGCATCTAAAACAATTTATATAATTCAGTTTGAGTCATATCTAAGAGATGCTTTGGATCAAGTTCATGAAGTTTTGAACCCACCCTTAATTTTAAGATATCTCTAATGTTAGGTGATACTATTGTATTATCATGCCAAAAAAATTTGATTAAAGATTTAATTTCATTAGTTAATTTCATGTTTGAACTTGGAAGTCTACCACTAAAAATCCAACATTGATTAATTGGATCCTTTTCAATACTTTCTCTTCTTTTAGTAGCTCTTATCAAAGTTCTAGGATTTACTTTTATACATTTACTAATCTTACTTAACATTCTTTTATTTAAAGTTGCTTTAACAACTAGAGTAGTTGTTATTGCACGACGAGCCGCATTCTTATCTTTTGATCAACTTTTCTTACTTATAAAATCAATAGCATTAGGAACACTAGATATGAGTTTTTCTACTAAATCATCTTTCTTTTTTGGTTTTACAAAAATACCTAATTTTTTTATCACTATTCTCATTTTGGACATTATCATCAATTGCACCATGAGTTGACATTGGAATCCTAATTTCTTTCTATAAAAAAACATTTTATATATTCTATTTCCATAATTTCTAATTTGTCTCCAAGAAACTTTACCATGAAGTTTATCTAGCACATCTCTTTCAATTGTAAAAAAACATTTTCACCTTCATCCATAGAAGGTGTTTCATTTTCATTTTCAAATGTAAAAGGGATTTCATTCACATTTTCATCAGTATGAGGGATTTTATTCTCATTTGCATTCTCATAAGATATAATTTCATCATTTTTTTGTTTTTGTATTGTTTCAACCCTAGAATTATTGTTATCATTAAAGGTGTATCCAACTTCATCTAAACAAGAAATATCACTATTATCAAAACTTGGGTTTGAACACATATCTAGATGGATTGTATGAATAGGTGCATTTTCCATATCATTGAGAGGTGGATTTGAAGACATACTCGAAGTTGTTTGCATAGGTACTATTTCCATATCATTCAAAGTTGAAGTTGAAGGCATAGTTGGGTTTGTCTCCATAATTACATTTTCTTCGATATTCACCATCTCCACATTTGCATCATCTACATTCATTTCATCATTCATGGCTTCCTCTTCAACATTCTTGGAACTAGATGCTTGCAAATTTTTCATTTGATGAATCCTTTCTCTTCTATCCCTTCATCTTTTTGCCTCCATATCTCTATTTGCTTGAATTTATTTGGGTGTCATTAACTTTCTACATCTTTTTCTTTGTCTTTGCTTATCACCCATGGTTACCAAACCCTCTTTGATGACAACAAAAATGATTCAAATACAACCTATTTTCAAATTGTTATCTCCTTCAAATATTCAAATAAAACTATGTAATATGAAGATGCTTTTTTCTTTAAACTATGAAGTACAAAAACATGATGAATGCATCCAAAAATTCTCCTTTTCCAAATCTTCTTGTAAAAAGTTTTGTATTTTATTCCACTTTAGAAAATTCAACCTGTACTTTGTCTCTTCCAACAATTTGAATAGAATATTCCCTACACAAGATAGATTTGCAATAAAAAACACAAAAAATGGCGCTTTTGATTTGTATTGCAGAAAAAGAATGTTGCAGAAAAAATGTTTTATCAATATTTACTAAATTAGGAAAAAATGGCTATATCATAAACGTGTACGCGTTATGAAATGTGTTCATGTTATATAACGCATATGCATTACCATTGCCCAATGGGTAATTAGATAACATGTATGCGTTATGAAATGTGTGTGTTTTGTTTGAATAACACGTACGTGTTATTTAAAATTTGATTTCTCGACCCACATGCAGCCTTGGTTTTAGGCTTGGGAAAGGCTTGGCAATCTCTTAGTCTTTGACTTTAAACTTAAAAACTAAGGAAAATTGAAGAAGAATGTTCAACTTTGGCAATATGGTTGATGGACTTTTTCTAAATCAATCTATAAAAAAAAAATTTAAAAAAAAAAGTAAGTTTTTTTTGTTTTTTAATAACTTTTTTTTGGTTAAGTTTCTTGTAAAAAAAATTTTATGGCATCAAACTTCAGACAATTCTCTACACAATGAAAAAAAAATATATATAAAATGTCTAGTTTAGGTCCAATTATGTTGTTCGTACATGTTGATTTTTAAAAACAACAATTAAGGCCAATAAAAAATTAATTAAAAAAAATATTCAACAAAAAATTATTAAAAAAATTCCACATCAATCTTCATGTTGTTAGCTCTTTTTTCCCAAAAGGAATTAGAAAAATACTTTTATTTGGGTCAAAAAGTGGTGTCTATACACGTGCTTTGTATGGTTAAAAAATGACTTTTAAAAAGTGGTTTTTATAGATCCCTATCAAATTTAATTTCTATAATCTGGGTATTTGAATAATTTACATATTTGGAAACTAGATTCAAAATTTTAAATTTCATATTAATGACTTTTTTTAATATTCATTGTGTAAGTGTCTCAAATTTTCAATCCAAGTGTGACAAATTCTCAAAAAACAGCAAAAACACTTCCACTTTTTGAGCTTTTTGTGTACCCAACGTCTTGCATCAACCCTTAAAATGATGATAAATGAAAGGAATTGATGAATGGAAAATGTTATGTCACAAATCACCAAACCCGTAATGGTTGCCCTTAGAGGACTAAATTCTAACACACATCTCTAAGGTTTGGATCTTGCATGAATTGACTTGATTGATTGCTTGGTTTGATACTTGAATGCTTGAAACCTACATCACAATGTTAACTCCAAAACATGAGATGAATATGCATACACTTTGAAATGATGATATGATCTTGATTGTTGATGTAGATGACTGATAATTTTCTTCAATGCTCTATAGAATAATATTTTCTCTTGGAATTGATCTCTTAAAGTCTTGATAATGTTGCTTAGATTTCTTAGATTTGAATCGATAAAATAACTATGTATTTACAAGTGTTTATCAAATTTCCTAAAAATTAGATTCCACAAGCCGACATTTGAAACTTGAATTTGAATCATTAAAATTATGCCAAAAACATATTAAAAATTGGGTCTTGGCACTTAAATGGGTCTCATTCGCCCATCCAAGACACAATTTATAAGGTGTTTAAATTAATATTGACAATTGTTTAATATAGGTTTCCCTTTCAGAAACCAAGAATATTAAGGCTTTGGAATGTATAATTTGGTCAATTAGAGGCTTAATTAAGTCCAATTAATTAAAGGGATGCAAACATAGTGTGAAATTTTAAAGGTATACACTTTTCGACACTACAATGTCTAACTTTGGCAATATAGCTGAAGAGTTTTTTTCAAAAATTATTTATGAAATTAAAACCCATTGTAGATCATGCTGTCTAGTTTTCAAATACATACTTTTTATGATTGGTCCATAAACTTGAAATATCAGACTTTTTTTTTTTTTTAATATTTTTTAATGTATACAAAAAAATTATATGAAATGAATCTCTAGATAATTCTCTACATAATGAAAAAAGTCAAAAAAATGATTAATTTAGGTAAAATTATGGTGTTCATACATGGTTTTCAAAAACAATTATTAAGGCCAATTAAAAATTAATAAAAAATTATTAAGAAAATATCATCGCCAATCTTTAGTTTGTTACACATCTTTCCCCAAAAGGAATTAGAAAAATACTTTTATTTAGGTCAAATTATGGTGTTTGTACATGTGCATGGTATTGTAAAAAAGTGACTTTTAAAACATGGTTTTTATATATGCCTATTAAAAACTATTTTTTATCATTTGGGTATTAGAATAAATTACATATTTGAAAACTAGATTCAAAATACTAAATTTCATATTACCGATTTTTTTTAAGATTCAATGTGTAAGTGCTTCAAAATTTTAGTCCACTTGTGATAAATTTTGAAACTTAAAAAAAACACTTCCACTTTTTGAACTTTTTGTGGACCCAACTTCTTGCATCAACCCTAGAATAAGATAAATAAAATGAAGAGATGGTAAAAGTAGCCTATCAAGTAGATAGATTTCCCTTAGTGTGGAAGCATATACACCAATTGTATTATTTCATGAACTATAATGTCAACCAAGCTTGTCATTAGTGTAAGGATGCCACATATTATAGGCTATCAGTGGGGCTATGAAGAATGCCCCTATTATGGTTTGTTTTATTTATACCATTAGATAATATTCACTTTGAATTCATGAGATATTAATTTGGACTTTAAAGAGATCAATAATCCTTTAGCCTTTTGTATTTATAAAAGAAATGGAAATGTTCTCTAATCTAATTTCTTTTATGTATTTGTTATTTTTCTCTTTGGTAGAATTATCTATTTTTATAATCTATTTGTAATATGAGACACTTCTAGCTTAATCTCTAAAGATATTTAAATGCAAAATCTTGTAATCCTTTTCTTAGATCTTAAAAATGTTTATAGATTCTTTGCCTTGTGATGAGATTTTTCCTTTTATCCATGTCTAGATATAGCAAAGTTCATTATATTGGAGTTATCAAAAGGTTTAATATTATAATTCTTGAAAACCATCTTTGTGTAAGGTATGCTCAAGGTAGTTCTTTTTAAAGTTTATCATAGTGTGTTGTTAATAATGTTGTTCATTTTAAACTCTTGAATAAAAGCATACTTGCTACTTGACATTCTCAAAAGTTAGCTTGGATTTTTATATCTTTAGTTGTGCCTTCTTTGGTGAAGATCCACAAGTGCAATTCTAATGAATAAGATCAATTTTTTTGTCTTGTACAATTCGGTGTTGGGGTTTGAATTCATGTTAATTGTTAGCACCTTATAGAAATTATATGTAAAATGATAATGTTTAATTTCATGTACAGATAATGACATTTAAATTTAATAATGCATATTAAATCTTGACATATTTTTTAAAATGTGATTTAATAAAAAATAATATCCAATTTACATAATATAATCATTTTGACAAGTTTATACATACTAAGGGATTAACTTAAAAGAAGTCTAACCCATGTATGATCACCATTATAAGGCATATACAAGGGCAAATATCACTTGGAGCATAAATATTGTGCGGTATTTGATTTGCATTTTTATAATATGTTGCACAGTTTTTGTTTCCAAACACATGTTTAAAGCATTACATTTATCCACATAAAAGTTAAATCTAACTTCCAGTTGCAAGTAGTAGAGTTATTATTACCATATTTATAAAATCTTATTTTTCGCCATTGTGTAGTAATAATCTTCAAAATATTTACCTATTTATTTTTGTATTTCTTAACTTGGAATATAATAATTCAAATCTATTACATTCTTCTAGTGCACATCCTACTAAACACTTGAATTTGATGTTGAAATAGACAAGGTTTTGGCCTTTGCCAAAAATAATTCATAAGATCAATAAAATTGAGAGCATATATACTTTTGCAATTGTCATGAAACTCTATTGTAAAATATTCAAATTTAATCGCATGTTGAGTTTATTGAACCATCAACCTACTAGACCAACAACAAAAACTTGAACGTTTGTGGTAATCACCTTTACAACTTACATAGAATAAGGATTCCTTTAAGGGTATAATTATTTTAAAAGGTAGGTAATACTCCTTAGTTGTGAACACATTGCGAAAATATGGGGGTATGATGTATTAATGATAGTGAAAAATATTATACTTTGTACTTTGTGTTTGTCTTTTATAGACATGAATTAGACAAAAAAAGAAATCCACACAGCATAGTAATAAATGTAAATTTAGCCAAATTTATATAATATAATAACAAACAAAAATTTAACCAAGTTTATAAAAGATAGTAACAAACAAAATTTCAATTAGTCTATAAGATTAAAACACAAAAAAAAAAAAAATCCTTTCTTTTTCATAAGTTATAATTTATTATTTAATCTAAAAAAGAAAATAACAATTACAATTTATGATTAATTAATAATTTTTATATAAAATTACATTATATATATATATTATGCGGCAAGGGTGTCCCTGCGACTCAGCTCAGCGGCCCAGCAGCCCATACCTTGAGTACCTATGGCAAGTTGAGGTGAGACTAGCCCCCTGCGGGTGGACGCTATGACCCACATACATGCCCACCGGTCAACTATGAGAGTGGAGGTTGACACTGAGACCTATGGAGAGCAACCCACATCCCAAGCCAACTCCCTACCCAAAGAGACTATAAAATTACATAATATTAATATCATTGAAAAAAACAATGTAATATCTATAAAACCTTTATATTGTTATATATCATTTTCCATATGATTAAAGTTTGACTATGTAGATGATTAGAGAACTATGGAGTACCCATTGAGCCTTTATAGGACCCATTGCAAATGAGAATACCTTTTATCTAACAACGATCTTAACAAACTTTCCAAATAAAGCGTGTACCACCCTAGCATAAAAGTGAATCATATTTCTTTAGAACCTCGTGGCTTAATCTAGACCGTCCAATTCGTCTGTGCCTCCTTTTCAACGTCTCCTTAAATGTGCAGCAGCATGAATCGGACATAGGTAAATAAATGAAGGTTTTAAATCAGTCAAGGAGGTTAAACAGTCTATCGGATTATCCGATAATCAGTCATATTTTTAAGCATAAATATCTAAACAAGCAAGTAGTCTACACAGTTTTTATTTGATCTCTTTTTTTAGGATCTTGGATCTTTTGTTGTAAATCTTGATCAAATATCTGCAATTTTTTTTGTTATCTCTTCTTCAAACAGATTATTGAAATGGTTACAAACAAGGAAGTGGTCTTAATTTCTTACGCCAATGAAGGGCCTGTCACAAATGATCATCTGAAAATCAGAACCACCCAATTGAACTTAATTGCATTCAAGGAAGGAGAAGTTGCAGTGCAGAATATGTGGGTCTCAGTGGATCCATATCTCAGATGGCGAATGAAGGAAGAAACCAACAGGGGACTCTATTTTGACAATTTTAAATTAGACCAGGTTTTGTGTTCACCTCTCAGCCTTGTCGAATTGGTTTTTCAATGTTTTATGCAATTATCATAACCTTTTAAAGATCAATCCAGTAAAACTTATTGTGCACTGTACAGCCTATCGCTTCTTGTATGGTTGGGAAAGTAGTTGTTTCTGCCTGTGCTGGGTTTGAAGTGGGTGATTGGGTAACTGGGCTGTATGAAGTGGCGGAGTACAGCATAGTGGGAGGATCGACACTGATAAAACTTGACATCAATTTGGCTAAACCTTCTGATTATTTGGGGCCTCTGGGTACTGATCTATCAATTTATTGAAATTAATATTTTTTGGTTATCTTTTATTTTGAGATATGTTACTTTTTATACATCTTCTATTAGGCATTTTCTTGGATTGAAGGTTTTGTGTGGATTTAACCAGGAATGGCAGGATTGACTGCTTGGGCTGGTTTACTGTTACTTGGAGAACCTAAACCTGGAGATGAAGTGCTAGTTTCAGCTGCAGCAGGGGCAGTTGGGCTTTTAGTGGGGCAGTTGGCCAAAATCAAAGGCTGCCGCGTTGTTGGCAGTGCTGGTAGTGACCAAAAGGTGATATCTATTGATCTTCTGCAAAATTCACTTAAATGCTTAGCCTGGTTGAGGTTGTATGGCTTTGAAAATTCTTCTTGCTATGTCTCTAGAACTTGTGAAGCACTGAATGTTCTATTCTAAGATTCCATATAAACCTAGGAAAATGAGATTGCAAACACAGTAATTTTGAATGTTTTGGAGGATCCGTTTAGGTTTATTTGATGGTTATGATTTGAAATTTAATTAGTTAACTTTTGGATTTGATTATGTAAATAAATTTTTTTTTATCAATGTTTTGGATCATTTTCTATCATTCATTAACAGGATGACAGTTTTCTTTTCTAGTCAGTTCATTTTGATGATGGATCATAGAATATGATCCTAAAAATTGATAAAAAAAAGATTTTACATGATCAAATCCAAAAACTAACAAACTAATTTATCATGAATTGTGAAAGTTTCATATACCTAAAATTTAATGTTAAGATAAATTTTAAAATATTTTGATTAATCTCTATTATGAAAAAAAGGTTCAGAGCAAACGGGTGTAACTGCTATATCATTTGTGAATATGATAATTTTTGTTGCTTAATGGGCTTATGGATGCCTTCATCTACCAGTGTCTTGGTTTCCATCTACCACCCTGACTGTAACGTTCGTATGCCCCCTAGTTGAAAGTTAATAATGCTTTTATGATGTTAAAAGTTATACCATCTTCACTTTTTCATTGTTATGACTTCAACAATTCAGTGGAGGGGACATCTCTTCTGAAGGGCATGGAGGAAGCTCTAAGTAGAAGATGGAATAAGTTGAACGTAGAAGGTGATTCAAGCATGATAATTGAGTCAATGAAAGGCAAACAATGTAAAGTCTTGTTGTTGGACATAATTATCTTAAATGTTTCAAATGGAAATGGAAATGGATTCTTTTCATGATATCAGACGATCTGTTTTTGGGTCTATAGATGACTTACAATTTATGGGACTGCCCCGTACTCCATAGAGGAGGCACCTAACTAGACTACAAACAAGATGTACATACCTTACCCCTACAGGATTTGAACTTGTGACTTCTCTTTCAAAAAAGTGAAGAAATTTGATGCCGTTAGCTTATCAGAAGAGGAGGTAATACGGCTGAGTGGGAAACCACTCAAGGGCTTGGCCTGATGGACAGAAAAGACGTGTGAATTAAACAGTAGATTGGTCTTTTACCAACTTTGTTGATAGGGGATCTATTGGCCTAAGAATTAGTCGGACCTGTTAAGGGTCATACATGATATGATAGTATTGGTCATATCAGATAGTTAGGCATTTGTGATGTGGTAAGGCGGGGTCCTCCCGCTACTGAATGTTTATTGTGAGGAATAACGTAGGAGGTGGTTTCACAAAGTGGCATAAAGGCCTTGACGGTAGGAATGAGTCGAAGAGAATTTTTGTCGATTCTCCTTTGAGTTTCATTATGTACTCGGTTGTGGCAGGTGGCAGGTGGCGGTGAGATTGCAAGGTGGCAGTCCTGTGTGTGCATAATCAGAAGCATGGCCTTAAGGCTGATGACTGTAATTTGTGCCCTGTCTGTCCCCTCGCCCACACTGTCTGTCCTTTCCAGACTATGCAAGTGGATGATATTCGATGTTACTTGGTTCACTTTTTATTTGAGGCCGAGACAGTATGGCCACTGAGTGACGATATAGCCTCTTTTTGGTAGCATGGCAGACGGGTGTATGTCTATTGTACGATATGAATGGAATAATATCTGATATGATAACCAGTTCAGTACAAGTTAATCCTGTATTTTTTCATAATGAATCTATTAATTTATTTATTTTATGAGAAAAATTGAGAGTTCTGTAGCAATTTGGAGCTTCGTTCTGTATAAAATGAGTTCTTTATAATTTCTCAAGCAATGTGCAACATATCTTTGTTCATATAGCAGGCAAAGTATGAAATCTACTAACTGCACAATTTAAAGCAGTGGTCTAGATTGAGTGAGCTAACCTCAGAGGTCTATTAAACTACATATTATCATAGAAACCTAGGATCACGTCCCTATCATTTTTTGGGGCGTCCCTGTCTATTTTTGGGGCATCCCTGTTTCCAAAATGTCCGAGGACAGGGGTATGTGCAGGGGATGTCCTTGGGCCATCTCTATATTTTGAAAAAACACTAGGGACAGCCCATAAACTTGGGGATGCCCCAGAAAACAAAAGGGACAAGCGGGGACGTCTAAGATATCCCTTTATTGTCTTGGGATGGTTGGTTGTCTCCACAAAAAAAAATTACCCTGGTACTTGTTATCGACTTTTTATTCAATGCTAAATAAAGTAAATTGACTTCACATGCCAACAACCCCCACACCTCAACTTGCATTGTATTTTTTAAAACCACACGCATATTGAAAATGAATTATGAAAGCAATTAAGTTTTGACAATTACTAATTTGTTTGACTCTCATGAAAAACTCAATTCAACACAAATGTTATGTAGTAAGAATCTATAATGTATATGTTATAATATAAATATTTTAAATTTCTCTATATATTTTAAATTCTCTTATTTTTATACAATTGTTTTTTTGTTTCCAAAAATAACTCAGAAAAAAACCATCCCAAAACTTGTCCTCCCCATTTCCATCTCAAAAACTTCAGATAACATGTAACATATTATTAGAATTCAAACATTAACAATATTTTTACAACTTTATGGAAAGAAAAAAAACAAAACAAAACTATCACTCTCACACCATCGCTGAAGTTTGTACAATTTTATTTATCTTTATTCTTTTGCCCATGGTTGTTGTTGGATATCATACAGCTATAATAAAAAAGTGTTTGATTTTTAACTCCACTCTTTAATATTTTATTTAGATCCTCTTAACTATAAATCACTCTAATCCATTAATTGCTCACTGGCTTTATTCTTTTAACAGGTTAAGATGTTGAAAGATGAATTTGGATTTGATGATGCCTTCAATTACAAGTCTCAGACAGATTGGGATGCAACACTGTCCAAGTAAGTTTTCTTTGGAAATTAAATAGTTTTAACATATAGTATATAATTGAATATAGGTTATACATTTGCAGAGTTTGTTTCAAGTGTGTAGATAAAGAAAATGAGAGACATGGGATGAGAAAAAAAACTGTACAATTTGTATAAATGTTCCTCTATATGATTGAGAATCCTAATTGTGAAACAGTAGTGAAGCTTGTAAATTCAGCCCTCTTTCTTTGAATAATAATTCAATCCTGGATGACTTATGGCTCCTGACCAGGTACTTTCCAAGGGGAATAGACATTTACTTTGAAAATGTGGGAGGGAAAATGTTGGAGGTTGTTCTCAACCACATCAATATGAATGCTAGGATTCCTGTATGTGGAATGATCTCTCAATATAACCAGGTAAGAAAAATTTATAACTGTGAGTTTTGGAGTTAAAACACTTTATGGAGAGTGCTAATGCCATGGATGAATCTGATGCACTATACATTGCAGGCTTGGGAGAAATGTTATGGAGTGAGAAACCTTATGAATTTGGTAGGAAAATGTGGGAAGATGCAAGGGTTTCTTTGTGGAAACTATCTAAATCGTAGGGAGGAATTTGTGAAGGAGATGGGAGGGTATTTGCAACAAGGTAAAATCAAATACAAAGCAGATGTGACACAGGGAATAGAGAGCTTCTTACAGGCATTCAATTCTCTGTTTAGTGGGGGTAATACAGGGAAAGCTCTGGTTCAGCTCACACCCGGCCATTAAGCACAATGCATCTTTCTCATTTGGAAATGTGTCTAGAACATTCTGGAAAGCTTCTTATCGCTCTGAAATTCTTTATACTAAGAAATAGGATTAGGGGAGAGGACCCAGTATTTGAGCATGTTTCAATAGTTGTGATAGTAGTTGTTTATATAATGCCCAATATTTTTATGAATATTGGACCAATAGTTGTGACTTTAAAGTTGTTAGTGTTGATGATGACTACCCATAATTAAACAAAATGTATTCCTTTGATCTAAAAAGCAACCAATCATGTGATTCCACATTAGCGTTCAATAAAACATGTAGTGAATGCACAAGTATTGGTCTCACTTTTTTTGGGGCCTTTTTGGACACCTTGACAAAAAGTATGTTGATGTGGCATCATATTTGATGATGTGGCCCTGAAACCTTAGTTATATGCAGGGGACTGCCAAGTAAGCTGCTGTAAAAAATTGGGATTCATTTGAAATTTCCACATAGGATAATTAGAAGCGCGAAGTTAGGGTGCACAACTACTGGGTCCTCTCCCCTATCTTAAAAAAAAAAAAAAGATTATGTTTATGGTGGATGCCCTTAAAATTCTTTTATGTTGTGATTTTAGTTTAGTTGAAATAAAAACTTAACAGTAGAAACATGCTTTGCAAGTGATTTTCTAAACAATCAGTTTGATGTGACCACCTTATAGTCTACCTCACTATTAGTTTTGTGACCCATCTTGAAGGATCCCCCTTATGAAGGATCCCCTAGAAGCTTAAAGGATGTAACTTGTTCTAGACTCGAGTTACCATTTATCATATTATGAAAGTTCAACTTCATCAATCATTTTTCATTTTTTTTTACTAAGAGAGAAAATATTCATCTTGTTATTTATTATATTTAAAATTATTAATTTGAAAAACATACACAAGTTAGAAAATATTGCTATACAATTAATAACATTATATTGTAATTTTAACAAATTTATCATAATGAATATATCATTTATCATCTATAAAATTAAAAGAATTGTTCAATTTTTAAATAAGCTATATCAAAGCAAAAAAATAGAATTTTTTGAATTAAATTAGGGAAGATGGCCCAACACATGAGGAGGGTCCAAATCCTATGAGTGCATGGACATTAAAGATCATTTATTTTTTGAATTTAAAGTTACCAATTGTGACTCTAAATCTATTTGGTGTGAATTTAACTATTAATATTTAAATATTCAAATCACTTCATAGAGCAAGTTACATCAAAAAAAGAATAAATCATGTAATAAAACATAAGCACGACAAAAAATGATAGCAAGAACTTGAAATGAGTTATCCTTAATTAGGGTGGGAACCCTCTATTATAGTAAAATTCTTTCAGAGTATAGGATCCTTCTCCATGCTTGACAAGTATTCATTCGCATGTGTTACTTTGTCAACCTCATAAGTTGGGTTGGTTAGAAAAAATCTTGAAATTAATGGTAATAAGGGCCTTGAATTATGGGAGGATTTGATCAAATTACCTATGCTCTCTTCAACCATGAGGTTTTAATAAAAAACTTGAAAGGACTAGTCTTAAAAACTTGACAATTCAATTATTGATAGGTTGATCTCCAAGATGGATAGTACTCTAGTTGGGAAGTTCTTTGGATGTCATTTGAACATTAACATGGTTTCTTGGTGGTTATCTAACAAATAAAAAATGATGTGAGAACCCTCCCCAAAACCCTTATTTCTCTTCTTTTTTTCCTTGAAAGATGACTGTACTATGATCTTGGTTGAAGGTCTTTAGTTTATGGAGAAAATTAGCCATTTCTTGTGTAAGGGGAAGTCAAACTTTGATCAAGATGTTGAATTATGCTATACATCCCTTGCTTGGATCTACCTCCCTAGTCTCCCTCTGAAGTATTAGGATGAGGAAATTATTACAAGCATAGCTAACTTATTTTGTTAGTTTCAATATAAATTGGGTATCATCACCAAGAATTGGAGTAGACTAGTTATTGCTAGGTGTTGTGTGGATGTTGCTTTAAATACGGTTCTCTCTACTTCCATCATATTGGAATTGAAGTTGGTTTGCTAGAACCAATGTATACAATATGAAAACACTTTTCTCTTCTATCAAAATTGTTCAAATTTTGGGCACATGATAGACTCCTAACCATTTATGGTGAAAGAAAAAAAGAATGAAATTTATTTGGAGCATCAACTAAACAGAAAAGTATAGGATCTTAATATAGAGAGAGAGGGGTATTTTAAATAATCACTAGATAAGATTCTAATTCATTTCTCTTCAATCAATTAAATATTGTAAGAATGAGAAATCATTCCCCAACAAGAGGACCACATAGATCCCAAGGCTGGATTGGGAGATGAAAACCAATTCATGCCTCTTGCAAATGGAAATGGGGACTCTTTAACTTGCATTGAGAATAGGGGATAATCCATCACCCCCTACAATAGATAAGGTCATGGAAACCTGAGTGATTTATAGAACATGAAAATTGATAGGATGGATTAAGATTTGATTTTGTGAGAATCCCTATCTTTGATTTCCATTATGCCTCAAGGTAGATGGGAAAAAATCCAAAAGACTAAAAAGGGAATAAAAATATCTAACATTGGTGTTGATTCAAATAATGGGAGGCTTCTCTTAGAGAAACGAGATCTAAGGAAGTGGTGCGTAAAGTTGCCAATAGAAGACAAAACAACCCTAGATATGCTAGTCTTTAAGAAATCCAAAAAAGGAAGACTTTCTCCTAGCATATAAGGGGGATAAACCAACTTCAAAAATAGAATATTCTCAAGAATTTAATGAGATAATTTAGTCTAGATATTCTTCTACTTAAAGAAACTAAGATGTCACATAGTTATTTTGTCAAAATCAATAAAAAAGTGTGAGTTTTTGTAAAGTTCCAAATTTTGCTAGCTAGTGGAGATTTAGGGGGAATCATCACTATGTAGAAGTCTTCATTTCTTGAAGGTAATCCTTTATCCACACATAAGATTATTAACACGTTCATTTTTATCACAAAATCACTAGTGATTCTTGGATCTTGAACAGTGTTTATGCTCTGAACAGTGTTTATGCTCCAAATTTTTGGCTCCTTAGAAAAGTACTATGGGAGGACTTGAGCATTTTCAAGAAATATTTTATGAGTTATAGATGGATGGTGGTGGGGAATTTTAATTATCTTCTATATCCCTCTAAAAAAATATGGGGATTTATAGACTATCCTAATAGTAAAGTGGATTTGGAAGACTTTCTTTCAACAGAGGGTCTCATGGATACCGAATTGTGTGGTTATTCTTACACCTGGTCTAATAAAAGAGTAAGTCATACTATTATTTAGATTAACTTGAATATGTTTCTTATTTCTTCTAATTGGTCCATTTAGGTTAGTTGTGGTTTTTCAACTCTTAATAGAATAGGCTTAGACCATACTCCTCTTACATTGACTTAGGAAATGGGTATCAAGAAAGGTAATTATCCTCTTAGGGTTGAAATTACATGGACCCTTAACCTTGATATCAAGAAACATATTGAAAACTAATGGCACATTGAGGTGGAAAGGACAATAATATATAGGTTGGTAAGAAAGCTAAAATATTACAGCTCGTTTCTAAATTACCAAATTACTTTTACTTTTATGAGTAAATATGCTTTGAATGCAAGATTATGTCTTTAATATGTTCAATGGATGAATGAAGTGTATGAATATGCATTATGATGAAATTAATTTTTAAATGTTTTAATGATGCTTATGATATATGATGAATATGATATATATGTTATCAACTAACTATGAACATGTTGCTCTAAGTTGGATGTTGGAGGAGTTTGAACCCTCCAATGGGGGGGAGGGAGAGTATCACCCAGGAGAGGAGGTTGGTATTTGGAACTATTGGTATACCTATATGAGTAGACATACACACTCACTACACAGGGTAGGGGAACCTTACCACCCAAGAGAGGAGTTTGGTATTTGGAACTATTGGTGTACCTATATGAGTAGACACACACACTCACTGCACAGGGTAGGGGGACCTTATCGAGTCAGTCTGAGTAATGTTTTGGTAAGTACTTAACCTAAGTTGATAGGCTTTTTGGTCAATAGGTAAAAGCTATGTTTCGGTCATCTTTGGTCCACCTTGATTGTTTAATCAAATCAAACTAAAATGATAAAACTCTCGTAAATGACTACATTGCATGAAATGTGTATTTGAATATTATATATATATATATGAATATAAATATATTAGTGAATGTATATACATATGTATGTAGGGGGGAATATATTGTGCATACATACGTAATGTCATTATTTAAGTGAGGCATAATATATATATATATATATTGAATGACAATTATATATTTATGTATATATATTATGAATATATTTTAAGAATATATATTGGTATTTACAATATTAAAGTTATTATAGCAACCATATTCTATGGAAAAACTATCATGCAGATATGGAAATTGAAGTGGTTTTTAATGGTAGATTATATAGGCAATTTTATTGCCTACCTTAGGCACCACATTATAATCAAACCTAGAATGATCATTACTGCCACATAAAGTGGCTAAGTATTGCATTGAAAGTAATGCCATGTGAGTAATGTGGAGGTGGCAGGTAATCCATGTGATATAGTGGTATATATGCCATGAAAAGGAAAGAATGATAAATATTTTAAGGGTTGCTTAAACCATTAAAGGCTGCCAACATTGGCACCATATCTTGCAAAGAAATAGATGGAAAAAAGTGTCATGAATGTGGCAAAGTTAAAAAGTGTTTCATAAACTATTGTGTAGCCATGTAAAGAGTGCTTTGACAAAGAAAAAGACATGTGATTTAAGTTGTTTGGAGCCAAAAACTTGGGTGAATATTTGAGAGGTAGAAGTTGCTTTTGATTGGTCATTATACATGCCAATCATAAGACTTTTTCTATTGTGATAAAACTACTAGTAGGTAAGAGAGGCCACACCTAGCAGGTCATGTCATCTTGGAAGGTAATATAGTTGGTTTTAAATTCATGTTTGCAACTGAAATTGCATAGCTAGCTTCCATGGTTGACAAGAAATAAGAGAAGTGGCATTAATTTTAGCTTTCTTTTAACAGTCATCTCTCTCCATTTTTAGTATAAATTTGAGGAATATCAACTCACTATTTGGTTGTTCATCTTCAATTCATTTTGTTTATTCTTGTTATTTTGAGCAATAGCATATTTGAGAGTTATAGAGCGTAGAGTATTTTTGAAGGTTGTGAGGAGATCATAGTTGAGATCAAGTGCATTGGAAGTCTAAATTCCAATTTGTATTAAGTGTGGGGAAAGGTTGAGTTGAGTAGTTGTAGTTATCATTTGAAGCAATAGCAAAAAGGAGAGCCAAGAATAGAGGAGGTAGCAGGTTGAGTCATTGAGTACATTGAAGCAAGAAGTTGTAGGAAACTAATTCGAGCTATTTTAATCCAAGCATGATTAAAATATCTCTTTCTCTTTCTCATTTTAATTTTGAAACTAAGCTTTACTATTGTCTGAAATTGCTTGTACTATTAATGAGTGCAAATTATTGCTATTAGAAAGTATGTGGGTGCATGTATAAATAGCTAGATTATCTAGATATAGAGCTACTTTAGAAATATAAAGAGATATGTTGGATTATAGAATCAAAAGAGCATAATAAGTAGTTATCTTAAATTGCATTATTAGATTATGATGCATTATGTGATTATAAGCATTATTTATGAATATATTCGAGAGAAAGCAAACCCATTGGAAGGTTAATTCTCACATAAGCTATGTGAAACTCAAACCACCAACTTGTTAGATTAACATAGCAAGAGAAGCTAAATTGGGTAATATGATATTATCGTAATAATACAGTATTATATTTATAATGTTCAAATGAGTTTATATTGTTTTTCAACAAGAGGTCTTGAACACGTATTAGAAAAGTAAATGTGTCCTCGTTATCTTTTGAATGATATTATCTTATACTTTGACCAAGAGTCTATATTATTACCTATTCACAACAATTTTTAATCTTAAAGGGAGGACTTTATGTTCTCAGCAAACCAAAGCCATAATGCAAGGAGATTTAAGGTGCAGAAGCACAGACTCCTCTCAAATAGAAAATGTTCTCCAATTTGGATATGAACTTATCATACATTTAAACATGTAAATATATCTGATATATTAAAGGAAAATATATATGAATATTTATATACATGCTACTGTACAGGTACCTTATATAAATTATGCAAAGGATAACTTGGAAGGAACCGTGAGGAATCTAGAAATTTTTTGAACAATTCTTAGTTGAGTTATCAGAAGTTAAACAACTTAATATGCTAACTTATTAATATTGGACATTACTTTGAATATAAGATTTAATATTGAATCAAATCAAATGATATTTAATTTCATGAATAACTGAGTCGGTTATGGTGTCTTAGAAGGACAAAGCCATATTAGGTATGACAAAAAAGAGTCTAAAACTTAATACGAAGAAGTATTCTTCAATTCAAGCTTAACACTAGAGTATTATATATATAGACATATTGTTAGTGTTTTAGATTGAGACTGGGTGTGTCTAGTCAGTGACATGATGTCGTCAATTTTAACTAATTGTGTATGAAATAAGAGATTAGTTTCTCCCATGGTTAAATACTAAGGACTTGAGTAAGAGGCAGTTGCCTAGACCCTAATTTTTGTAAGAGCATAACTTGGGTACTCTAGTCAGAAGAAGATAACCATTCAAGTCAAATACTAACTTAGAAAGAAAGAACTTGAATACGAGGTAGTTGTGAGACCTAGATCGTTACAATTATGTAATAGGGTATTCAATAGATTGTGTTAAACCTATTTGGTTAATTAAATCAATATTAGTATGTCATCACTTTTGAATGAAATCTTGTAACTTATGGTTGTTGACCTTGGGGAAAACCAAGAGAAGAGTTAACCACAGGTCAATAGAGTTTCCAAGTCAAGAAAGGGGTGGGTGAACTTACAACATTGCTTCTTAGAAAGTGGATTGATTATATATATCAAAACTTTGGCCAAAGTAGGTGTAAAAGTCCTTGATTACACTTGTCAATTCACTATGATCCAGGTTTTCATACCTAGTCAATAGTGTCATGGATGGTTGGAGGGTATCCATAGTTGTATGGCCATACTAGTTATGCAATACATAATACTAGATACTCAGATGTGCATTACTAGAGGTTTCCATACCAAACTCTTCGTCGAAGGGTATGTCCACTTCTAGTTAGAAGATGTGTAGGGGATCGCTAAGTTTGTGGTTGGAGGAAAATCACTTGGGTGATGCTCTCCTCTTGCAAATGGAAGTCGAGGCTTGTGAAATAGAAGAAGTGTGATCTAGATGAGGACACCTTGATCGTTGAACTCTTGTGAGTTATGAATTTGTATATGAACACATGATCATGAATCTTTTGTAATCTGTATTTGAAAGGATGAGTTTCATTTACCTGGAATTATGTAATGTTATTTCATTTATGCAATGTTATGTGAAATTGTTTATGTAATATGCAAATATGTTATTGAAAAAGAAAAAAATTATTTCCCTATTTTTGGATACTTGGATTATTCACTCCCCAAGTTAAAAAATTAGGTAAAAACAATAGAGTAAGGAAAATTTATGTTACATAAAACATGTTAAGATGAATGTCAAACTTTGGAATAAGCACTCCAATAATATTTTGGAGGAAAAAAAAAAAAAAGTGGCCAAGAAAAACTATAGGAAATTTAGCAAGAAATGGACACTAACATAGATTTTGAAGAAATTTGTTGGAAAGAAAAATAATATTTTTACAATCTACATAATATCATTGAAAAAGAGGAAAATTATTAGAAACAAAATTATAGAGTCCAATGACTGAAAAAAGAGAAATTCTAGAGTGCTGGTTAATTTTTTTTCCAGTTGGTCCTTAAGCATGAGAAAAATGCTAATTTTTTTGAGCTGATTAGAGAATATGGTTCTAAAATTACTAACAAAAAGAAAATTCAATAAGGAGAAAGGTTCTTTCGCATTATATTCTTAATTTTACCTTTGACACAAACTTGTCTAAAGAAGATGATCTCTTGGTTATTATTTCTAACACCATATAGCCAAATGATATTATGGAGATGGGAAATTAAATATTAGAATAATAGGTTAGATTTGTTGTATTTTCTTTTGATCCCTACAAAGCTTCTAATTCTAATGGTTTCTCATAGGCTTTCCTTATGAAAATTTAGTGTATTGTTAATGAAGATGTTATTAAAGATACTTAAGAGTTCTTTTCTATTGATAATATTTTGTGATGGATTAATAACACATTCTTGGTTCTTATTCCCAATAAGCCTCCATTATTAAACTTATGGATGAGTTGAAATAATTGTTGTCAATACTAACATTGGCACACATCTTGAAGGATGGTGGAGTTGTGGAGAAGAAATGTATTTTGAATTTTGAGAGTTAGTGGAGGTGGATTTTGGGACATAGGGGCCAAAAATGGATTTATGAAGTGATGTAGGGCTTAATATGATGTATTTTGAGACGTAAGGACCCAAAATGGATTTGGAAGATATAAGGTTTAAATAAAGGATTGGAGGACGTAGGAGTAGAGAAAAATTTTTACTAACAAGTTTTGATGTCAATTTTCATTGCACTTTGGGATGCATTGCTTCTTTTGTTTGTTTGAGAATCTGCAAGATTTTTATTTACTTATTTGTGTTTCATGGGCCTTTGTGGCATTTTGGATTTAGCTTTTTTTGGATCATATTTTCTTGGTTTTATCATGTATTTTTGAGGGGACATGGTGATCTTTGGATGAGAAACCATCAAGAAAATTATGTTGTTTGAGATCAAATGTCCAAATTTATTTAGACTCCTAATAACAAAAAAATATTTTTCAATAAAATTTTTACTTTTGTTCATACTCTTCCAAGCCTTTGCTAAAGAAGACTATTGGTTGCTCCAAACCTTCATAATTTTTTGCATTAGTAACATAGTTGCAATGGTGTCAAGATTTCCATAAGCATACAAGGTAAAATATTTAGAAAAATTACGAGTTAAGAGGGTAGGTATTGTTGTTAATGCTTCTTTTATGCTTTCAAAACTTATTTTTCCTTCCTTGGTCCATTTAAAAATCACATTTTCCTTTAAAATGGTTGTTAGTGGCTTTAAAAGATCAACAATATTTGGTATAAACCTTCTAACAAAATTAGTTCTTCATAAGAAACTTTGCAACCCCTTGTTTGTGAGTTGTTAAAGGTAAAGCTAAGATAGCACTCACCCTTTCAGGATCAATTGTAATACCATGTTTGGACACTACATCACCAAGCAAATTTCCTTCATGAACAACAAAGATGCATTTCTTTGGGTTGATGGATACACCATACTCTTTATACATGTCAAAAATCTACCTTAGATGAGTAAAGTGTTCCTTTGCATCCTCTAAAAAAATAGTGATATCATCTAAGTATATAAGAATAATCTTGTTCACAAGGGCTTGAAAACCCATATGCATGACCCTTTGAAAATTTAACCCCAACAATTAGACAATCTAAAAAGCATTTTCTTATATGCCATAGTACCCCATTTGGTGGTAAAATTTATTTTGAACTAATCATCCTCTTTCACCAAGATTTGGTTATAACCTGAGATACCATCTAACAAAGAGAACCTCTCTAAACTTGACACAATCTGCAATATTTGTTCCATAGAAGGAAATGGATAGCGGTCCTTAAGTGAAGACCTATTTAGATCCCTAATATCTACACATAATATGATTTCTCCATTATTTTTTCTCATAGGTACTAAGTTACAGACCCATGATGTTTGTTTAATAGGGAAAATAATATTACCTTCTATCAGCTTGCTTAGTTCCTTTTTCATGAGGAGTTAAGCCATGGGTTCAAATATCTTTGTTTTTTCCTCACTAGTATTGCATTTGGTTTCGATCCAATAGTATGTTGTGCTAACTCAGGGTTAAATTCTTTTAAATCATGGTACTCCTAAGCAAAAATGCATCATACTCTTGGAAAAGAAAAATGAAAGCATGCTTTTCTTCTTTGGTACATACCTTGCCAAATTTGAGAAGTTTGTCTTTAAAAATTTCAATGGATTCATAGTGTTCTTCCTTAACCAACATGTTGGCCTTTTCCTTTCTTACTTGATCATTTTTTTTGAAAATGGACTCCAAGGTCACTAACCCCTTTGGCAACTTGTTTGACTTTAGATTTAGAATTTTATCACCAAACTGTTGTTACAACTTTTGATGGTTACTAGTTGCAAACTCAACTTCAATTAAAAAATTGATTATTTATTTTTCAATACTAAAAACTTTCCAATGCACCTCATTATCAGGGATTGATGGCCTTACAACCACCTTTACATATTGTTGCACCTTTGTCTTTTTTATCTCTTTTGGAATGTCATACTCAACATTAATAGCAACTAGCCTATCAACATGTTTATTTTGATTTCTTGGTATTGATAATAGATTAAAGGTAATAAACTATTCAATAATATCCTAAACTCTATGCTTATATGACTTGATTAAATCATTCTTAATCAAATGAATACCTCTCACCTAATTTATAATCAATTCATTATTCCCAAATAGTTACAAGTAGCAAATACCTCTTTTTCTTGCCCATTCCAAGCCATGAATGAGAGCTTCATACTCAAAAATATTGTTAGTACAACTGAAAAATAGATCTAAATGCTAAGTAATACCTCTCACCTTAAGGATGAATAATCATATCACCTCCACCAACACCATTTTTTCTTCTTGGCCCATCAAAGTATAGCTTCCATACTTCATTAGATTGATTATTGCATTGTTTTTCCTCATTTTTTACAATGTTAGGGATCATAGAACCTTGCTCATGCATCATATACACCCCCAATAATACCTCTTCCAACTATTTATTTGAATTATATTTATTATCTTCAACTAGCCACTCATCCAATAATATATCAAGTATTTCATCCACTTGAGTGTTATATTCTTCGACAAAAGGTTGCTCATCATGGTCAAAAATAGTGCAATTAACATAAAAAAACACTTGGCACATATGGTTCAATGTGGTATTAGCTATGGGTTCTGATTTCATGGTCACTTAGGTACCATATCTTGTTCTAAATATCATGTGAAACCAATCTGAAGATAGATAACCACCTATTTTTGTAATGAAGTCTCTAGATAGGCATAAGGCGAAGTATGGTGGTAGCTCTATAACATAAATGTCTTATGGTATGGAGAAGTTTTGGCATGCATGCAAGGTAAGAATCAAGCCCTTTATGACTCCAATTGTTTTAATAGTTTTACTACTCCTTTTGCTAATGGTTGGTATTCTATGCCCAACTTATCAACAATTTGCTTAGGCATCACAAAAAAACTAGTACTTGAGTTTATCATGCAATTATGGACTAAGTGATCACCAATGATCAAGGAGACATAAAAAGGGGGTGGTTTGACTTCTTTGTTTTATTTTCCAACACTATTTTCAGATGGATTTGTGATCACTACCTTGATTTGGTCTTTGGATGACCCAGTTGACACACTTAAATTAGATAAAGTAGATCGGAGTAGGTTTGTTAGTCCTGGAATAGTTAGTGAGTCCCACATAGACATGGAGACACTATATTTTTTCATATGTTCAAGAATATTAAATGGGACAACACTAACCTTTAGTAACTCTTTAGGACAACAGTTTCACCTTGAACAAGTGTTGGTTGGTCTTGATTCCTAGGTTGCTCCTTATTTTTAACAAGTTCATTCCTTTGAAGGATCTTTATATTTGAGGATGTTGATGGACCAATAGCCCCTTGATTAGCTTGGGAAACTTGAAAAGGTGTCTTATTAGTTGGTTTTCTTATTAGATTGTATCATGACCAAAACATCACTATTTAGGGCTCTCAAATAATATATAAGAATATATTCTTAAGAGATGGTCTTACCATTTGTGGGATTCTATCCCAAGTCCTTTGAAAGCGGTTGTTGAAGTCAATCATACATTACTCGTGGGGATTCCTCCTAATTGTAGTTAGTTTCTCCACTAATGAAAAATGGTCAAATTTATCTTCAAAATGCTTGCATAATAATTCACCCAATTGGTCCCAAGTGTTGATTGATTTTACTTATAATCCTTTGAACCATTATAAACCCTTTCCTTTCAAATATGTTGCTAGTAATTTGATTGCAACATTTTCTTTAGTGATATGATGGAATGCATAAATTGTAGCCACATATTTTTTGTGATCATTTAGTTTGGTTTTCACCAGTATAAAATGGGATACTTTTTAGGGTTGTCATGCAAATTTCATCATGCTACTAGAAGTTGAGTGGGTTGTCCTGATTGAATGGAACAAAACCATGACTCCTAGGTGCAGTTATAGGAACCAAAGGTGATTGATTTATAAAAATATGTGAAAAATTCCTAGTAGGAGGTGTAGTAAGTTCTCTTATTTTTGGTCTTGCACTCTTTTTGGCTATTCTACCTTTTCTTCTAGGTGGAGAGAACTACAAGTAGGAGAATGGTTCTATAATCCCTTTGGTTTGTATTCTTCTCATTCAATTTAGCACTAATTCCTTCAAAACTAGAACTCTAGAGTCATCAAGTATGTATTGTAATACCTCTTAAAGGCTATAAATACTATTGTACATACTAGAATAATAATGAAATAAATATTGTACTAGACTGAAAACTAATTCTCAATCCCATTGGACATGCCAAAAATTATTATCAAATAGATTTGCACCCTTGCTAAGAATACAAGTCAAAAATCTACAACATGAAAACACTCCAAGGCCTATGGGTTTCCCATATCTTAGAGTGTTAATTTCTAGAGAGGGCTAGTTCCCTTGGAATTCACTTAATCTTAAAATAAACTATTGATGCTTCTACAAAGGAAAAGAGTGAAATAATGACTTAAAAATAAACTTACTCCCAAATGAGGTGGTACACCAAATTGAGTTTTAAATTCATGATTATTTTGACACACAATCCTTTCAATAATTCATCTAAATGTTTACACAAACTAAGCATTCCACAAGTTCATACATCAATATTTTGATAGAAGGTTTGAATTTGAAAAGTTTTGGGAAGGAAAATTATATTTTTTTCATAAAACTAATGGTTGTTCATCTTCCCACACAACTAATGTGTATGAATATATGTGTTTTCTTGTTCAAAGGTGTTGTATTGAGACATTCTAGAATGCCACTTTTCCTCCTAAAGTTATCTAAGTATTAGTAGCAGATTTAATAGATTAAATGTTAGAGTTAAGAGAATTTGCAAGATGTTATGTTCTAAAATGATGACATGAATAAGTAACATAAAATAACCAATGTAAGTTCTATAATTTGTAATGGTTAGACAAGGATTCTAAAGTAAATAATTAACATAGTGAATTGAATACACATCTGTATAATTCATATAGATTAATACCAAAATTATATATATAATATTCTCAATATATTTTAGAATCAATAATTTTCAATACTTATCTAAATCACAACACTTGGAAAAGCCACTCTCACTCTAGGAATATGTCAATGGTATTGGCTCTTTCTATGAAACAATATAGGAGGAACTAGTTTCTTTTGAAACACAACACACTACTACACTCTACACAAGTTTTGGTTCAAAATAACAATGCTCAACACAAGTGCAAAAACCCAAGCCCTAGCCAGGATAGTCTCAAGTGTGCTATGTACCTCAGGTTGGACACAAGTTGTGTGCCCCATTCTCCTATGCCCATAGCTCACCAAATCACTTCATTCTTCCTGGAATTGTCTACATGTCTTTCCAAGTCTCACATAAATGCTTTATATAAGCCTTAAGAGATGGTTTCTAAACCATCACACCCATTCCCAAAAGTTTCCTTTTAATAATTATTTATTTAAATAATTATTCTTCCCACTTTAAAAAAAAAAATTATACAAATTATTTATTAATCTCTCTTTTAA